>VYZT01040256.1:60765-101581 GCA_013400735.1 Pomatostomus ruficeps
AATTCAGACTTTTGTTCTAATCAGAACATCCCTCTAGGCCTGGGATTTCCTCATTCCTTAAGAGCTGGCATTAAGGAGGTTTAATTTGTTTTAGGGTTGAAAGTTGGGTGAAGAAAGTGTCAGAAGAAGCCATTTTTGAGTCTTCAGAGGCAGCTTTTCATCAGGAATTAACCTCCAGGAACTGGACTGGGACCTACTTTGATTGCAAATGAGAGGTAAAATAAAATTCTCCAGGTGCTCTTGGTTGTTTCGAGCTCTTCTGATGTTTGTCCTGTGAAAGCCTTAAACAGAGCCAGACAAGATGAGTCTCATTCAGGCAATTATTGTTCACTTAGGCCGAGCTCCTCCCGGTCACTCCGAGTGAATTTTCAGACTGGAAGGTCTCTGGGGCAGGAGATTGCAGCAACAGTGGGGACCGATTTAATTGGAGTTTTCTCACGTCTTGTGCTGGTTTTTGTACAAGGTGGCTGCCATGAACCAACCATTACTCCAGAAATAGATGAATTCCATGCCAATATGGAATAATGTGGCTTTTTTTGGAGAGTTCACGGAAACAAACCCCCACAGGTAGTGCTGCTGCTGGTGGTGTTGTTGTGGGAAATGCTGCTGCCCTCTGAATGCCTCCTCTTCCCCCTGGGGCCGCTGCCACCACGGTGACTGTACCTGCTCCCAGCAGCAGCTCCGAGCACTGGGGAAATGGAACACGGAGGTTTCCAAATTCCATTGCGGTGTCTCGCTGCCAGGGGAGCCTGCCGAGCTCAATTCAAGGGCTAATCCATGGCCATCACTCCACTCCAATAATTGCAGAACATTAATGAGTCTGTTTCCTTATTACAGAGCTCAAAATAAGAGCATTGGCATGCCGATTTAGCAGGGAACTTTTAAAGTCTTAGCCCAAGGATTGTAAGAGGAATGGATTTTTTTTTCTTTTTTAATTAACTTTGCATTCAAAACTTGTGTTAAACCATCTGTTCTCATGCAAGGGGTGAGGGAGGGGGACCATAGCCGCAGATTTTCATCAGCGAGCTGTTAAATTAGTCCCTGTACTTCACAGAGCTTGTTTTATTCAATCTGCCTTTATTAAGAACACAGGTTTGATTCTGCAAAGAACAAATTCTTCTGGTTCTTTAAGGAAAATGGTTTTAAGCAGGCTTTTATTAGGTTGCATTACTGGGTAAGCGATACAACATGTTACCAGCGTGAATCATCTGATTTAGAGTGACAAGAAAGGAACTTTAAAAATACCCAGAGCCAAAACATCGGCTGGCAGGGGCTGACGGGGCCAGATTGGATCTCCTTTTGCAAAGTTTGGCTGTTGCAATTGGTAGGAACTGTCTGGGGCTTGTAGGTATTTTGACTAACTCTCCCTGCCACCCCTAAATTAACGAGGAGGAATTAGGGCCAGGCTGAGTGTGACCACACTGAGCAGTCCCAGGGCTGCTGATGGGGTAGCGAGAAGGTCCAGCAGGATTTCACCCCAAGAGACATCCCAGGGTCTGCTGGTGCTACAGCCACCATGGTGGCAGCGGCCCCAGGGGGAAGAGGAGGCATTCGGAGGGCAGGAGCATTTCCCAAAACAGTGACAACATTGCATGTGAGAGCTTGATTTCCATGAACTCCGCAAAAAAAGCCAAATAATTTCATATTGGCCTGGAATGTGTCTGTTTCTGGGGTGAGAGGTAATGGTTGGTTCATGGCAGCCACCTTGTCCCAAACCAAAATTTCCATGTTTTTATGATGTATAATCTTCTCTGTTGAATTTTCAATCTGTGCTCCAGCCAGGATGGAAAACCCCATCCCACACCAACACCTGTGGGGTTCCGGTCTCCAGACTGAACTGTGGGAGCAAAGGAAGGTGATGTCTGAGTAGAGGCTGCCTAGAACAGAGGCCAGACAGGATGAAGAGAATAAAATGGGGATTTATTGCAGGGCCTTCAATAGGGACACCTCGGGCACTCAGAGCCTCTCCGGGAGAGGCCACACCCAAGCTGGACCCCGGGGCACGAGTTTGCTCCACTTGGATCAGTTTGGATCCATTCCCAGATCAGGGTTCATTCTCCAGTGACAATTGCAGGGGATGATGGAATTGAGCCCAAGTCTGTCCCCCCTTTTAGAGGCTCCGTTTCCATCTTTGGGGGCCTGGGCCAACGAGGTGTCCTTGAGTGCAGCCTGGAGAGGATTTGTTGGGTCTGAGCAGGATGGGAGAACAGGAGCTCCCAGCCCGTGGGGAGTGTGAGAGTTCCGCTAAAGCAGTGCAGGGGCTGAAAAATAGAAAAGCTGAATCTTAAGGCATCATTCAGGCATTTGGGATGCTCGGCCCTGCTCATCCCTTCCCTCAGAGGGAGCACAGGAATCCCATTCCAGCCCTGGGGTCGGTGCCAGCAGCCCAGGAGCGGCTCAGGAAGGAGAGGCTGTCATTAAAGGAACGATGACTCCCAATCCCCCTGGCCCTCTGACCACACCGGGGGAGGAATCTGCCCCTCTCTCCTCTCCAGAGCCTCTCGGCACCAGGAAATCCCTGGGAGCAGCAGGAGCCAGCAGCCCCAGCCTGCCGGGGCAGGTCAGACTGGAACCTCTCCGTTTCGGCAGCCATGGGATTCCAGGGAATTTGATGAGCTGGGAATCCTGTGTCACACCACAAATCCACCCCAAAGTCAGCTCCTTCAGCCTCTCCCTTTACCCCAGCCACAGCCAATTCCAGCTCCTTGTTAAATTATGGAATAACGAAGGCTGCGAACCCCCTGATTTGTTTTAAGCATCTGTTGCCGTGGAATCTGACCCTTGCTGGAATAAACCATTAAAATGACATTAATAAACACCGGAAAGCAGTAATGAGGTGTTGCTGCCATAGGAGGGCCAGTTGAACGAGTTGAAGCTGACACAGTTTTCCAGGCTCGGGGTTGCACAACGTCCTTGTTTACCTGGGACATTTATCCCGTCCCTTTCCCTCCTCAGAGACACACGTGGGGGACCAAGGGACAGCAGTGGCCTCAGAAATCCCAAATTTCAGCTACAATCTCCATCCCCTGCAGCTCCATCTGTAAATATCCTTGACTTGTAAAACCTTTCCCAAAGGTATCATCTCTTGACAAATAAGTTCTGATATTTGAGAATGAGGAACTTGTATCTCAGCTAGAGTTCCAGTCCTTTGGTTCACCCTCTTTGTGCATATATATTAAATTTATTTCTTCATTCTAGGACTCGTTCCTGGACTTTCCCATGAATCATGAAAGCTGCAAACAAGTTTTTCTCCCCTTGACTTCATAAATCTGTCCAGTACTCCTCTGTTCCTCTTCTCACTGAGTCATTTTAGCCCTTTAAATTAAACTTTGGAAGCTTTCCTTTCTCTTTACTTCCTGAGGACGACTTCTGCCCTTCAGTTGTGTAATAGAGCCAATGTTGAAAGTAAGGAATTACCCTAAAAACACAGCTGGAATTAGGAATAAAGTTTGGGATGCCTGAAGAGAACAACAGCAGGGTTGTGTCTGATTGATCTGATAATTCCTATTAATGACAATTCCTACAGAGCTCTGGATTCAGCTGTGCAGACAAATTCTCCCTGAATTTGGTCACAGGGTGCTGAAATCATGCAGGTGGATTCAAGCTAAAGGTCCTTCTGACAAATCTGAAATCTCTGCAGTTCCTTTTCCAGAGAGCTTTCTCACCATCCTGACGTGGAAGGGACTAAATGAACACTGCAGGAGTAAAAACTGCACTTCAGGAAGGATTTACCCCGGCCAGCACCTCACACACCGAAAAGAATTCCCAGGAGAGCCTCAGCCGGGTTCAGGTCCATCCACACTTTCATATCTTGCCAGTTCCAAGGAAATGAGGATAATTTAGAAAAGCATCATTACATTTTAGCAGATCAAAGATGAGCCTACTAAGTCAAACTAATTGCAGGGAGGAATTTTGACCTATTTTCTTTGAAGTCTTATAAAAACTGGATGAGGTGAGCCCATCCCATTGGCACAGGTCAGGTTCAAGATTCTTCACAACATTTTTGCTGCCAATTTACGATTTTGTTATGGACACCAAATAAATTACTTTTCATTTCAGGATCAAGCAATTATTCATACAGGGGACAGGAGTTCATACAATCAATATCTTCCTGCTTCTGCTGATTGCCTGAATCCAACTATTCCTTTCTGCTTCTCTTGTTTTTTTTCTCCTAGGGGAATCCAAGGCTCTTGAGGTGGATGTAGATCAGCAACTTCACACAGATTTATTTATTCATTTATTTATTTGCTGATAGGATCACAGAAGGCTTCTCACCAAAGAAACAGGGTTTGAGAATATTTTATAGTTTTGGACCTAAGAGACAAATTTTAGCCCTCCTTTCACAGACTCAAATGCAAAAAGCATTGAAAAGCTGAAAAGCAAAGGTGATCCCGTGCTTGGGCCCCCTCAGCTCTGTGCCAAAAAACGGGCAGGGAACCCTGAGGGGAAGGAGAAGAGGAACAAGGAGGCTGTGGCCTGGTTTGTTTCTTTCTTGTGAATTTGAGAGGAGATTGGATTGCTCAGGGTGAGCTCTGATCACGGCTTTCCGAGGTGGCAGTCACTGAGTGTGGGAGTCAAATTCTGCTGTGCAGATTCTTCCCCGTCCTCCGTGGCAGCTTTTTGGAGATGTCTCTTCTTCCTTCACCACATCTTCCTCCGAAATCTTCGAAGCAAAAATCAAGCTTCAGCTCAGGAAATGGCTTTTCTTTCTGGAGGCAGCATGGAGGAAGGGAAGGAGAGTGCACAGAGGCCGTGGTTTATCTGGGCTGCAATTAGCCAAATCTCCACAGCGTTGCAGGGACAGGGAGAGGCCAGAGGCACGGCCTGGACCTTCTCTCACATTTTTGCCAGGAGAGGATTCATCTTCAGCCATGAGCACAAACCATTGAAGTCACACCACTCCAAACTGGGCCAGTTCCAGACAGGGACCGTCTCTCTCTCTCTGCTTCCACCTCATCAAAGACCCCAAACCTTTCCACTCCCATTTCCTTCCTCACCTTCCTCATCTCCATTCCCTTAGGGTCCTCGCTTCCACTGGCTGACCTTTACCAGCCCAACAACAGTAATTATCCTATAATTAGACACTGCAAGTCACGTTGTTCCTAAAGCTGTCGCTGTGGGAAGGAAGCGAGGAGTGCTCAAGGTAAGAGTTTGAGGGCTCCCTCTCCACGCTATCACCAGAGGTATTTGTGCCAAGTCCTCGGCGCTTCATTAAGTGGTTGTTGGGGTTCTCTGCTAATTAAGGAGGTGATTGCAGCTCATGACTCAGTGGTGGTGTCTCCAGCCACGGAGATAGTGAAGGACACTCGGGGTTGCAGCAGATTTCAGGTTCCACGAGGGCCAAATTGAAGCCTCCAAGCCCATCGGTGCAGCCTTTGGGGCGCTCCTCGCTCTGCTGGGTGTCATCCCAGAGCCGGGAACGCAGGGCTGGGCTCAGGTAAATACGTGCAGCTTGTGTGGAACCCAAATTCCCAGCAAATCCCTCCTGGCATCAGTGACACCTCTGAAACCATCATTGTCCCCGTCCCAGCAGAACAGGGAGACTTGAAATGTTCCTGTAGGAATGTCCCGGCTCTGGCGAGGGACAGTGAACACCCAGGGCTCGTTTTACCCCTTTTGTGCCATGAGCACTCCCCTTAAATTCCTTAGCAGGACATTGCAGCTAAATGCAAAGAAATACCGGAATTCCTCACAGCTGGGATGAGGGGTTTTCCCCATTTTACTTTTTCTCCTCGTCCTCTGGGATCATCTGTGCAGAGTAACAAATCCCTCAGCCCTGGCTCTGACTGGAAATGTGTAGCTAGGTTTCCCTTCTCACTCCCTCCCTCCATGTTTCTTCTTCCTCCATTTGCCTTGTTAAAAAAAAAATGGTTTTTTTATTCCCCCCTGGTTTAATTTTCCCTGTGCACAAAACATCGAGCGGTGCCTGCAGAAACACACAGGATGGAATATTTGACTTTCTCTCTTTGTTGTCCACATTTGCCTGGGTTGGTTATCCAAACCTCAACGCAAATATTCCTCATAAAATCCCACTTTCACATCGTGCTCTGCCTCGGTACCGAATTTCTCCTGGCTCTTGCTCAGCCTTGGTTATTGATAAGCATCAGGCAAGAGAAGGGTCTCCAGGTTAAATCTATATTGCTTTGAATTTCCCTTCCATGCTTAACATCAGACGCCACCAACACATCTTGAACTGATTTAAGGCCCTGGGGTGTTACTCGGTGCCATTCAAAACACAGCAAGCCACTTTCCATGTGCTGGGGCCACTAGGGCTCGTTAGAATGGCATTTTTAATAAAACTTAAGTGTAACTACAACATTTTGCGGCTCCGCTCTCCAGATAAACCACCACAGACGTCATTCCCCGCCTCACCTCCCCTTCACACACCCACCAGCCCTCTGCCCAGCCGGCCAAATCCATCCTGGGTGTAAATCCATGGCAATCAATAACATTCCTTCTGCTTGACACTCCTTGTGGGCAAAAGTTTCCACGGGCTTGTTTGCGTGTGTGCCTTTTTTTAACTTCCTATAACAAATTAAGCCTTGAAACAAAGCCCTGAATGTTATTATTCAGGTGAGGCAAGGCAGGAGCATTAAAAACGCTTCGGGTTTAGATGCAGCTGGTCCATGTTAAGAGCTGTTTTCTGCTCCAGAAAAGGCCGGGCTGTTATTAATGCTTGAAAATTTTCCCTTTCGTTGCCTAGAATTAAAAAAATCCACTTACCCAGTGTAATTTATTCAAGGCAAGAATATCTTCAGGGTGCAGAAAAGAGCTCCCTGGTGCTGGCTGGGAGGTGACAGGCCAAAAAAAAAAAGCAGAAAGCCAATGGATGAACTCATTTTCTGAGCCACTGGCCAAAATCAGCTCTGACAGGATCATCTGCAGCTCGCAGGGACAATCCCAACCAGCTCAGGCAGGACGGAGTTTCTTGGGAAGCTTTTCCATGGGAATTTTGGGGGAACTGGAGGGGAATGAGCCCATCAGGATTTTTCAAGCAGAGAGGTTTGCATTGGTGGCTGCAGAGGGTAAAACCCTGCATTTCCTCTCAGTGAATCTCTTGTGCTGCAGCTCTCAACCTCCTGTCACACTCCGGTGTCACCTGTGGGACAGAAGAATCAACACAGGGATTCCCTGGAGGTGAACGCCCGTGCAGTCTGTGGGATTTGGAGAAAGAGCCTGAATCCCACTTCCTTCACCTCTGGACACTCCCATTCCAAGCTCTGCAGCCCCCTGAGGACAGGATTCTGCTGTTTTGGGTGGTTTTGCGCTGCTCAGCAAAGGCCTCTGTGAGGTTTTTTCATATAACACCATCTTACACTTCCTGACGGGCAGAAGGGTCGCTCCCTTACCTTCCTCAGCTCCTGGCAGAGCCTCTGGAGTTTGGTTTTTTGCAAGGACTGAGTGTGAAACTCCAGATGCTCAGCTCCTGGCAGAGCTCTAAGCATTCCAGGGCTGGATGGATGTGTGCTGGATGTGTGCTGGATGTGCCGTTCCCACCTCTCTCCCTCCCAAGCCTGTCCCCACGGAGGGACGGGAGGTGGGAAGTGTGTGGCAGGGCACACCCCGGGCAGCAGCAGCACCACCACTCCCAGCTCCCTCCGTCTCCCCGCGATGCTGTTTAATACCAGAGCAATGAGGTGAATAAAACCTACAAAAGTTTATAGTGTGTAAATTACTGCTGCACCCTGCCCTCTGCCTCCGCGCTGAACTGAGCGGGATAAATGGAAACAGTCGCCTTCCCCGCCATGGCAGGAGCACTTCCAGGAGCTGCAGGAATTCCTGGGCAGTTGGGGAGGGATGGAAAGCAGCAGGAAACGTCCCAAGCAGTCTCTGGCTCTTGGACACCTCATCCTCTGAACGTCCCACTCGCAGGCACTTGGGGAAAGAGGCTGCGCTGGAGAGCCCTGGCTCGAGGCCACGAATCTGCAGCACCCAGAGGTCCAGGGCTGAGCAAAAACAGGGCCTTTGAGAGCCAGGAAGGAGGGAAAGTAGCAAAGAGGGGTGACAAGCAGCTCATTTGGGATTTGAGCAGGGTAAGGAGGGAGGAAAACGCAGGCTCTTTGCAGGGGGGCTCTGCTGGAGGCTGGGCACCACCAGGGCTGTTGTTTTGCCTCTTCCCGGCCTTCAGAAATGTCCCTGTTGTGTAACCCGAATAGCTGCTGGCCATCCCCTATCTCGCATTTTTGAGAAGCCTGGAAAATTCTGTTCCAGAGGATCTCAAGCTGCTGGGGGAACATGCCACTGGAGACAGGCATCTGCAGCTCAGCTCGGCTCGCGAGCGGCCCTGGCAGCTGCCGTGTTATCTTTGGAGCCGCCGCTCGCTCCGTCAAACCGAAAACACGACAAAACACTCGAGCAAACGGTGAAACTTTTATGATCTCTTGAGGGGGGAGAAAAGAAGTTCCAGATAGCGTAATCTGATGAGCGTGGTGCAGATGGGGAGATAGACAGTGCCTGTTGGAAGATGCAGCTGCACGTTCTGAAACGAGCGGGGAGAGATCCATGAGCCCGGATTCCTCCAACCACCCAAATCCCTGCTGGAAATGCGACCTGAGCGAGGGACAGAGGCAGCTGCTGGCTCTCCATGTGTGTGGGAGCAGCTCAGAGCTGACTCTGGGTGCTCGGTCTGCTTTTAGCAAATGATCACCTTAGCACGCGTGATTTCTTTAGCTGTGCCTCAGTTTCCCCGTTTGCGAGACAGCAAAACTGATTGCGTCATCGAGCGCCTTGGTATTGAAAAAATGTTCTATCCAGGGAAAGGTTTCACTGTTCTCATATTTCTGGGTGCGTAAGAGGTCACTGGGAGTTTAAGGAAGCGCACTGAGGTGTTCGTTAAAAATAGTTAATGATGTAAAAAAAAAAAAAAAATGAAACTCGGAAACATCCAGGGGCTACGTTTCAAAAACAAACCGACGCACAGCCATAGCGAGGAGCAGCTTCTGCCTATATTGCTGCAGCGTGGTGCTTCAGGAGCTACAGCTGGGGCTGCTCCTGCTGAATCCCAGGGAATTGTGAGGGCTCAGAAAGTTCCAGGGTCAGACCTAGATCCTTTATTTCGGCGCAAAGGGAAGGGGGGACTCACAGGAGCAGTGGGGACTGCACGCAAATGCACATTTCTCACACAATCCAAGGGTTGTTCTGCCCAAGCTGGGCACAGAAACATCAAGTTAAAGGTCAGCTCCGAGTCTTTCATCTCCCTCCTCTGCTCTGCTCTCCCTGGAGCCCGGGATTTCATCTCCAGACTCTCTGGGAACAGCTCTGGTCGTGTGCCCGAGCACCGGCTGCGCTTTCCGATGAGCAAAGAGCTCCTCGTGTAGACACTTGGCGCAGGCAATTAGCAAAGTAATTGAGAACTGCTCGGGATGAAAGGTGTTACACACACATACACACGATTATTCACCATTTTCATTCCATGCCGTGTCCGGGAAGCCGCCGGGACGGAATGCGCCGAGGCACTGGGCGATGAGGTAACTGGGAATGACCTGCTTTTCCTCATCTGCGGCTGGCTCAGGCCATCCCAACACTCTGCTTTATGGGCCATATTGCCTCGTTACTTTTACAACAGCCCCGAGAAGCCGGGGGGAGCCAGCAGGTCTCTGCCCTCCAGAGGTTGTTTTATCACAGCAAAAATGAGTGGAAGGGAATGCTCAATAGGGAGGAGATGGGATGGGTGGAGAGCCGGGGATGGCTGGGCTGCAGCATAATCATTATTATTAAAGCCCTTATGGATATCAGGGGAGAAATTAGTCTTGGGTAAGGATTTGAATGGAATGAGAGCAGCTGCTCAGCAGGCCAGAACTGGGAGGCTGGTTAAGCACAGGAGGGTGGTGTAGGGAAAAGATTGGATACCCTCATTAATATATATATATACACACATTTATATATGGCTATATACAGATTTTATATATAAGGTTTTATAACAGATGATAATACCCAGCCCAGGCTGTAAAGACAGGGCTAAAATAGATGTCACATCTTCGTTTTGGACACAGCCCATCCAACCTGATCTTCTTGAGGTTGCCTGTAAATTTTTAGGATCAGGTTTGCAAAGCACCGGGCAAAGCCTGGCTGTGTCTGAACGGCAGCGTTGTCAAACCCTGCCCCTCAAACCGTCGCGTTTCAGGATTGTGAAAAAGGGGGAATTGTTTTGCTGCCTGTATTGGATGTTTTGTTTTGTTTTGGTATCCTCACCCTGATTAAAAAATCTCAGTTAAAAACACCGAGCCCAGAGCTCCTGAAGCCTTCCCGCAGCAGGCACGACATCCAACCCTAAAGCTCTCTCTTGTGGTCCTGCTGTGCAAACACAAGTCCTTCGTCAAACGCAGCTCAGAAACCACTTCAGCAAAACACCGAGCTCGGCAGGAGTTGAGAAATCACGTCTTAATTTTCTGTTAATTAAGCTGACAGTTTCTAGTACTAATTTTGAATGGAGGATGTTTATTATGGAAATTAATGGCAGCTCTTATTACTCTTCTCACACCGAATGTGCTACCAGGAAAAAATCTTTTCTTTTAAAGAAGAGGTTGAGTTTTTCGCAGCTGACACCAAAATATCAAAAAGGCTGATTCAGGTGCTGACAAACCCAGCCTTCCCATCGTGCTGGAACATCCAGCTTCCATTCCAAGAGTCATTTTGCCCTGGCTACCTTTGATTTCCCAGGCTGAAACCTCTCCTTTGCATTTACGTGCGGAGCCACAAGGGCCTGGGAAGGGCCGGGACACGGCAAACACCCGGCTACCCATCGGCTGTGCAAAAGCAGAACCTGTTCAGATGAAAGCTGATTCAGGGGGCATTTTCCTGAGAGGCAGCGCTGTCCGTGCTGATTAAGGGGTTGTGTGATCAGATAGAGAGAATGGCGGGGAGCTGCTGGGGCACAGCCCGGGAATCGGCCTCAGCGGAGCCACTTTGTTCTGGCCCCAAGCTGGGCCGGGTTTGGCCTTTCCTTGGCCAGAGGGGGACGGGAGCAAAACCCCAGGAGGAAATCTGGATTTGTTTATGGATGCTCCCTGAATGCCTGGGGGGGGGGACAGAAGGTCTCTGGGGGCTGGGGAGCTGGGATTTCCCAGCAGAGCAGGAGCGTGGGGGTGAAAGGATGGAGGTGCCTGGCCCAGGTGGGGAATCCACAGCTCAGTGAGGGCTGGAGCCCACGGCACGGAATGTCCTGATGCCTGAGCAGAGGCTGCCCAGAGCAGAGGCCAGACAGGATGAAGAGAATAAAATGGGGATTTATTGCAGGGCCTTCAATAGGGACACCTCGGGCAGGCAGAGCCTCTCCAGGAGAGGCCACACCCAAGCTGGACCCCGGGGCACCAGTTTGCTGCACTTGGATCAGTTTGGATTCATTCCCAGATCAGGGTTCATTCTCCAGTGACAATTGCAGGGGATGATGGAATTGAGCCCAAGTCTGTCCCCCCTTTTAGAGGCTCCGTTTCCATCTTTGGGGGCCTGGGCCAACGAGGTGTCCTTGAGTGCAGCCTGGAGAGGATTTGTTGTGTCTGAGCAGGATGGGAGAACAGGAGCTCCCAGCCCGTGGGGAGTGTGAGAGTTCCACTGAAGCAGTGCAGGGGCTGAAAAATAGAAAAGCTGAATCTTAAGGCATCAGACTCACCTGGAAAACATCTCTTCTGGGCAGGGCTGAGGTGCTGCTGGATTTGCTTTTACTCCTGAAAAACAAAGGGGTGACAAAAAAAACCTTCCCAAGTGATTGAGCCGTGAGGAAGATGGAAACGTTTCCTTCCAGTACCACAGCAAAGAGAACCCTGAATCTGCAGGATCTGAGGGAACCTCTGAGCCCGACCAAAGGGGCAGGAAAAGGTCCAAGAGTGGCACATGGGGCAGGATTTTGGGGATGTTCAGGCTTTGAAGATGGATGGGGGAAGCAGGGGCTGCATTTCTTGGCCGTCATCTGGCATCAAACCACCCGCAGTGTCCCTGTGCCTCTCCCAGGACCTGCTGGGAGCCACCCCCGGCCTTCAGTGACTCTAAAAACCCCACACGGGCTCTGATCCCAAGCAGCCTCAGCAGCAATGGTTTTGTCCCTCCCTGTTCAACAGAGGAAAAATTCCACCTTTCCAATGCACTCAAACACAAGACTCTCTCCTTCTGAGCTCATAATTAACTACATGAAATCACATTAATGTTATGATCCTGGCAGCTCTCAAACAGAAAATTTCATGGGAAGTTTTGAGATCCTAAAACTCCTCATTTCCTGGAGAGTTCAGGAAAAAAAGTAATGTTTTCAATATATATTTTTCAATATTAAAAGAGTTTTCTGAGAATTGGAATGCCATGCTTCATCTTCTTTTGTCATTTTCTGTTATTCCATGTCACAAAAGGAATGGTGTTTAGACAATTTTCCTTTTTCTGGTTAATATTTGGTCATATTCCAAATTCAACCAACTTCCCTTTGTCTGCTTCATGTTTGGTGCATATTCCAAACCTGGCCAATTTTGGAAAGTCAGAGAGTGACCAAATAACTAAAATGTCAATAAATAACAAGATTATTTTCTCTCCTGATAATGGTAATGAGAAAATAAAATAGTGCAGGTTAGGTTTTGACAATGAAGACCCAAATCTTCTGAGGATAATTTTGTTTTCCAAAAAATCATTTAAAATAGAAATTAAAGCCTTTAAAGTGGAAAATTTCAACCAGCTCTCATTATCTAAACTCTGGAGGGTCACCTAGAGATGAACAGAGTTGATTTTTTGGTGCAAACCCAGGCAGGACCAGGCTGCACTTTGCCTCACTGCAAAGCTGCTCATTAAAACTCGTTTGCTTTTGAATGAGGCTCTTTTAAATTTTTTTTCCCCTCATTGTTTTGAAAGGAACAATAAATTCTCCCGGACAATTAGAAAATGACAATTCTAAAGGACTGGAAGAACGGGTCTGCTGCGTGAATCCAGGCATAGCTGGGACTGCTTTGGTGGAAAAGAACAAGTCCAAAAAACAACATTTTTGCAGGGCTTCATCCTCTGGATCATTGGTGGCTTTTCATGGCAACCAACACCTAAATTGGGCTTATTAAGGGTGAGGGAGCCCTGAGCCTCTGCCAGGGCTGGGTTTTTTTTTCTTGTGTGGATGCAAAATGCAGAGGAGATGTTTGGGAATGGCTCAGCGTGCAGGAGATCCATAGTGGGGTCCTAAACACAGTTCGTGCCAGGGGAAAAGCAGGAATGCTGCTGATGCCTTGGAAAATCAAGGAAGGGGCTTTCTGATTAAGTTTCTTCAGAAATTAATTTACCAAAAACCCCAGTTAAGAAAAGAAATGTGGAAAAACATGAGCACCCCCCATTATTGTGACAGGATTTGGGGTTTTTTTCCCCAGAGCTGGGAGTTAAAACCCTCAAACCTCGCCAAGAAAGCATCACATTGCAATGCTTGGAGGGCTCCAGACCAAGTTCTCTGATTGAAAAGTGGGGATTTTCAGGAGGAAAGGGAAAATGGGCTTGGAGCTTCTCAAATGCCAGAGGTGTTTGGGAGCAGGCTGGTTCTGCTCTGGGGAGCCCGGCTGGGGCACAGAGCAGGCACAGAACCCTCACGGCTGCTGAGCTCTGCTGGAAATACTCCAAACCTCCCCAGGACATGGAGAAATGGGCAAATTTATCTCCTCTTATGAGTTAAATCTGTTCAGATCCCCGTCTGTAACTGGGGAAGTCAACAGGAGCTGCCTTCCAGTCTTCTTCCTGCAGTCATGTGTACACGTGACAAATATGTGTTCTGCTCCCCAAAAAACCCAAACCAAAACAAAATAAAACAAAATCAGAACTAAAATGCACCATTATAACCAAACCAGTCCTTGTCTGTTTGCAAATATCCCTTCATGCCCTCACTTAAAGCATTTTTTTGTTCCTCATGGCAGAAAATCTCAACCCACAGAGATGGGATTTTTACAGGAAGCAACTCTTACTCCTGTTCTTTTATAAAAGTCTGAAGTTGTTGTCCCAAGACCTACTCTGCAGTTTTCCTGGAAATGATTATGAATGGCAGAGTTGACAAAGGAGCTTACAGAGATGTTATTATAGCTATTATTAATGTATGGGTTCAGCCAGACATTCAGAGAGGGGATCTGGTTTTTCTTTTTTGTCCTGCAACACCCCATGAAGCACTCACGTGTGTCGGGAGATTGTCGTGCTTGCTCAGAAAAACCCATCGTTCACAGTGAAAAACTGATCCTCGTGTTTTGCCAGAAATGAAGGGAACTGCGAGCAAACAGCTGGGAAGCTGAGGAAAGGGGATTTAAATTCACCAATAACAGCGTTTTCATAACTGCTGTCTTTGCAGGCATGAGGGGAATGAAAGGGAGCGTCCCCCTGGTTCCATTCCCCGGTGTCATTCCTCACCAGAATGTCATTCCAGTGCTGCCGTTTGCTCTGGTGCTTTGCAGGTTGCTGTTGTTCAAGGTGCACTGTCACATGAAACCCAGCAATGCTTCACCTCTGCAGCGAAGAACATTTCCAGCCCCTAAACCTGATTGTTAAAGTGTCATGTTGGCCCGTGCCATAAATCACCGCTGCAGCCCTGACCCCGCTGGAATCAATGGAGGTTTGCCACCGGCTCCCGTGGGGCCAGAACTCGGCCTCCAGGCTTGATGGATATCCAGAGGGAACAATATCTCCAATTACTCGCTCCGGTTGGGCAAGTGCATTCCTCGTTCCCATTCCTCATTCCCATTCCTTGTTCCCATTCCTCGTTCCCATTCCTCATTCCCATTCCTCGTTCCCATTCCTCGTTCCCATTCCTTGTTCCCATTCCTCGTTCCCATTCCTCATTCCCATTCCTCGTTCCCATTCCTTGTTCCCATTCCTCCTTCCCATTCCTCATTCCCATTCCTCGTTCCCATTCCTTGTTCCCATTCCTCATTCCCATTCCTCATTCCCATTCCTCGTTCCCATTCCTCGTTCCCATTCCTCGTTCCCATTCCTTCCCTGCTCTCCCTCACATCTTCCAGGGGCACTTGGGCTGCTGGGCCTGACGGGCTGCAGGGCTCAGGCTGATGGATGGAGCTGAGGAGCCTCTTCCTGCAGACACTTCAGCACATCCAGAGCTTTATCAGCCCTCTGGAGCCGCGGCCCAGCTCTGTCAGGAATGACAGAGCTGTGGCTGAGGTTATTGCCCCTTTTACATCCCGGTGGCGGCTGCAGGAACAAAGCACAAAATGTTTTCTCTCTTCGTTTACTCAGGGAGTGAGTAATAAGCTGGGTACTTATTTCTGTTGCTTTAGACAATGAAGGGAAAATATTTCGCTCTTTGTTTTTGCCCAAATCACTCTAATTGCCTCCTGGAAAGTCCGCTTCAGAAAAGGAAAACACATTTGAAAGCGGAGCTGGTAAGTTCATCACTCAGAGATTGAAAAAGCAGCGTTTGTTCCTCTAATGAAGCTTTCCAGGTCGCTGTGTTCACCGCTGCTTGTTTACTCATGCTTCAGCTAATTTAGACTTAAATTGTTATCCCATGTCTATTTAGGACCATTCTTTAAAAATTAGAGAAGAACCTGTGAGAAATCTTCAGATTTTTCTTCCCCATAGCTCTGGCAAGTTTTGGGACGAATTTGGTGGTTTTAAATTCATTACACAGGAGCTTTGAGGGTGAGGGGGACAAGGAGAAAGCTGCAGCCACAGCAGGGCATTAACCCCGGGTGTTCCTTTAGGGGTCTCACCCTGGCAGCCAGGGGAGAGGTTTTGGGAGAGGTTTTTCTCTCTGTGCTGCCGTTCCAAAGGGGCTGGGAGCAGCACCAGCTCCGTGCTGCAGGCGAGGAGCCGCGGGCAGCGCTGCCAGGACTCCTGCAGGCGCTCGGCGCAGGAGCGAGCGCTTCAAAATGCTCCTCACCACGAGTCCCAGGGCTTATTTCATTGCCTTCCCAAAGCCTGGAATCAAACACGGAGTGTATCGGATGTCTCCAGGAGCAACTCAACTCATGCACTCTTGTAAATCTCCCTCGTAATCCCCCTGCTGCTGACACTTTATTAGCCAGGCATTCCGGGCCGCCTTTCCTGGGGCACCTCTAAGTGATTGCAGATGGGAGCTCTGCTGCCTTCCCACGTGCTACCCGAGAGCTCGCTTCACATTTTCCGTGCTCTGCCCCGTTTGTCAGGTTGGTTTTAACCCTGGTGTGGTCAGGATGTTCCCCGCCTCAACCAAGGTGCCAAAAGTGGATGGGACACCCAAGCAAGCAGAGCTGATTTTCATGGATGTGAGGCTGCTCCTCTCTGCCGATCCAGGGAAACTCAAAAGCTCCCTGCACTGAATCCCCAACAAGAAATGCTGGACGGGGTGAGGAGACGTGCCAGGGTTCCAGAGGGAAGCTGGGAATGGCTCGGAGATGCCCAAAGCAGCAGAGACACGAGGTGATGAATCCACAGCATGAAATTCCGTGTGCTCAGCGCCAGCTCCACTCTCAGCAGGGCCCGTCAGCGCTCAGGGAGAGCCACGGGCTGAGAGAGAGGAAATTTCTGGCTTATGAATGCCATGTTGACAAAAATACACAGCTACAGAGCATCCAGGCTGAAATCTGGGTCTCTGCTCTGAGCTGTCCCACGTTTCCAGCTCTGGAGGATGAACTGTGGGTCACCTGCCGAGGTACCTGCAGTGAGGAGAGCTCAGACAGCCCTGCCTCACTTCCCAGCCATGATTAACCCAAACATCACTGCACACCTACAGGAAAAAACCTGAAAAATCACTATTTTATCTCCCTGTGCCTTTCAATGAGCAAACTTTGATAGATTCATTCCTGTTGAACACAGGCCAGAGTTCTGGGCTGCCCAACTGGTCCTACAATTTTATATTGCAAATCCTGCCTGATGTCCACAGTGTTGGGCTGGAAAAACTGTAATTCCCACACTCTTAGCAAAGAGGAGAGGGCAGCGCCCACAGTGTTAATATTGTTTTTCGATTCAAGTGAAAAGCAAATCAAGAAGTAAAAGAAAAGAAAAACAAGCTCTGCACTGCTTGTTTTTCTGAAATCATAAATGTGACACAGAATGTGTTCATCCCCGTGATGACCTTGCTCAGCTGAGGGAATGGGAATTGCAGCTGGGCTCTGTTCAGAATTGCCAGCTTTTTGGGAGGAATGGCTTTTAGGATTTCAGGTTGGAGAAGCAAGGCTGGTTAAAGGCAGCGGTGTCAGAAATTCCCCGGAGATGAGCAACCTTCCCAGTCCTACCCAGCGAATCTGTTGTCCCAGCATATTCAGAGTCGTAAAGAAGGAATTTTAAAAATCAAGGCACGGCACCTGTGTCTGTTAAAGCATTAATTTATTTAATTGCTTCTCCTGAGAACTGCTTGCCACAGCCATTGGAACAACGCGAGGCCGGCTGGTAATTGCTCAGCGAAACGCACACGAGTGTTTTTCTAGCAGCTGTTTTGCAGAAGCTCCGATTTCTCTGGTTTAATCGAGTGTAATGAAGACAGCAAGCCCGTGACAGACAAGTTGTGGCACCTGTGTTTCCAGATGGGACACAGGAGGAAAGGTTTGCTCATCCTGAACCCACAGTCAGCAGGTGCCCGTCACACCAGAGCTCTGGGAATTCCTCTTGGGATTCACGCTTTTTCCACCCACCCAAACAAGCCCTGCTGAGCTGCTTGACTCCATAAACGGGGCTGCACAAGGAATATGATGAAAAGCACCATAATTTATATCCCAAAGCACACATGTCTTCCATATCGATGCCTTAGCAGGTCCCAGATTTCGGCTCCACGGTTTGGCCAAGTCAGGCCCTCGTGTTGCTGTGGTTGCTGGGAATTTGTTCTCCACATATGGGCAGCAGTTCTCAGCGAGACCCGCTGCGTTATCATGGAGGATTAAATTCATATAAATTAAACGTGCAGCCAGCAGCGGCTCTTTTATTGGGAGAAGGTTGTTTGTGCGTTATTGCAGCCAGATTTGCCAGGGAATCAGCTCCAAGCCCGACTCCAGAAGCTGCAGGCTGATCTTTAAAGCAACTCAACATTTTGGATGCTGAGCTCCCGAACATTTAGCCGTGAGGATCCCTCTATTCCATCACTCCCTCCACCACAGCTCCTGGTGATGTACTGGCTGTGAGATCTTCAGACATTCCTTATGATCCCACATTCTGCTTCCCATGAAGTCATATTTCTTCAGGCTGAGAGGGGAAAACCACTTTCCAGTGTTGCAGGGAATCAGGGAGAATGCTGCATCTTCTCTGTTCTTATAAATGTTTCTGGTTTCTGTAACCAAAGGGGTTTTCTGGTGTTGTGAGCTGAGTATTTCATAGCTCCCAGTACAGGAGTTGTCCTACAAAATTTCTAGACCAAATATATATTACAGAGCTGTAAAAAACAGAAGGATATTGAACTTTTGCAGGGAGTGGCTTTAAACCATGGCCAGTAGAACTTATCCTCTGCATGTCCATGGTCCTTTAGAGCTCTTGATCACTGGTGATTTGTCTTCAGCTGAAAAGATAAAAATTCATGTATTTGGTGTGAAATAGTCAGCTCTGTTTTCTTCTAGGCTGTGGTTTCTTTACTATTAATATCTTTAATAAATATTCTTTCATATTTATTAGTTAATATTAATAAACCTTTTGGGGAGCAGCAGATTTCTGGTAAGATGGAAATTTGCCTCTGTAGGAAGCATCTCATTGAGGTCACACCTCGAGGGCTGTGTCCAGGTCTGGGTCCTTCACTTCAGGAGAGCCCTGGAGGGGCTGGAGGAGTCCAGGGCAGGGAACGGAGCTGGGAAGGGGCTGGAGAATCCTGAGGGAGCTGGGAAAGGGGCTCAGCCTGGAGCAAAGGAGGCTCCGGGGGCCCTTCTGGCTCTGCACAACTCCCTGACAGGAGGGGCAGCCGGGGGGGTCGGGCTCTGCTCCCAGGGCACAGGGACAGGAGCACAGGGAACGGCCTCAGGCTGGGCCAGGGGAGGCTCAGCTTGGACAGCAGCAGGAATTTCCCCATGGAAAGGGGGCTCAGGCCTTGGCAGGGGCTGCCCAGGGGGGTTTGGAGTGCCCATCCCTGGAGGTGTCCCAGGAGGGGCTGGAGGTGGCACTCGGGGATCGGTCACAGTTGGACTCGATGATCTCAGAGCTGTTTCCCAACTTCAGCCATTCTGTGATCTCTCAGAAATTGGTCAGTGCCTTATGGGCACCTACGTGTGGCAGCTGTGAATAATGGCAGTGCAGAGGTAAAAAAGTCACACAATCCATTTTGCTCAGGTATTTCTGAGGCTTTGGGGCAGCGGGGGTGGGAATTTCACATGACTGAGCTCTGCTCCTGCGAGATATTACAAACAGGTCCCCAGCATCATGGATCTTAATAAACCTGCTTCCTTCAGGTTTTCCATAATTATTGTTGGATCCACTTCTGCTCTCGTGTCAGCAGAAAATGAGGCAAGAAGATTGAGGTCCTGCGGTACCTGGGAAACAGCTGCAAAATTGTTTTGCTTATTTATGCAGGTTTTATTTAATCAATGATTTAATTCCTGAGGAACATCTCCAGCGCCCGACCTCTGCCACATCAGCAGATCAGACAATGCCACGTTCCTATGGAAGAATCTCAAAATGAGAATTATTTCCCGATTTTTGAGGCCTCTCTTCACGTTTCCTGCTTTTCTTTCCCCCCCGTGGCCCCTGGTGGGAAGCGCTGGGCATTGCCTGACCCGACTGTTGTTTTAGTCACACCCCAGCGGTCCCCCAGAACGCGGCGAGCGTTATTAAACCGCCGTCATTTCTCCTCGGCTCCATCAATTATTGAGAGTGATTGGGCAGAGTTCAGCCAGGGTCAGAGCCTGTGTGTGTCTGTGGCCCACGGGGAGCTCTGTATCACCGCACTGAGCCAGCAGGGACGGCGCTGTGGGTTCGCCTGCTCCTGGGGCCATAAATCCAGGCAATGTGCGAGTTCCAGCCATTCCCGACTCTCCCTGTGGGTTCGCCTGCTCCTGGGGCCATAAATCCAGGCAATGTGCGAGTTCCAGCCATTCCCGACTCTCCCTGTAGGAATGAGGAGGGAAGGAGGAGAATCACCAGCAAATGTCAGCAAAAAGCTTCTCAGAGCAGCTCTCTAACCTGCAGAACGTTTGTCCCTAAATCTGCCCATTTCATCCTCATTTCTTTGTTCTTTATTTACATTGCCCTTTTGAGGCGTTTTCTTCTTTTCTGCCCATTTTTCATCCCATAGCTGTTGTGGCTCCTCAGTTTGGCTCTGGCTCCACCAGACAATCCCTGAGCTGCAAGGCTGGGAGCAGGACGAGGATCAGGAAGGGCTGAAGGTGACCAAAGTGACAGTGACACTTCAGCCCTGGTGCCAAAGCCCCTCCCAGCTCTGCCCCTCATCCGGCTCCACTGGAATTGTGGATCTGGGAGCACCCCAAACCCATGTCCAACAGCTCTGGAAAAGGAAAAGGGCTGCTTGATGACCTCAGGTACCACCTCCAGGTGCAAATTTCATTTTTGGTGTGGTTTTTACAGTTAGTGCAGAATTTGGCTGTAAATTGGAGGGCACTTCCAGATCCCAGCTCCCGCCAGGTTCACCCTCACCTGGAGATCACCCAGAGATGGAGCCTGGTCCTGTCAGCCCAGGTTTGGCTGCACTCTGCCTTCCACCACGGGACTCGAGGTAATAAAAGTGATGGAATTGCGCAGAGTCCGAGGGTGAAGAAAACAAATACCCATTTTCGAGTCTATGGGGACGGTCTATTATTATAATGAGAAAGTGGAAACCTGATTAAAACAAAGGTTATGAAAAGCAATTTCACAATTTCCTTTCATTTGCCAATAAAAACACTCGGATTATATACGACAGCCCAGCGTTCGCTCCAAAGCCAGAATCCAAAATGTCTCAATATGAAGATGTATTGGTAGAAAATATTTAATCTCATCCAGCCTCTAAATTCAGATGTGAATCATGAATTCCTGCGAATTTCCCTGAGCAGCTGTATGCGAAAACCTTTCCCAGCTGTTGTAAATCTGTTCATTTTTCAAAGTTATTAAAGGAGACACCCCCTCTAACAATTCTCAGATCACGGTGAGACACAAACGGTTTATGTATTTCAACAGAAAGCTATTTTGCATTTACAGCTCTGCACAGGAGAAGGCTTTGTTATTTCCCCTGAGGCTGATCAATACGAGCAGGAATAAAAACGGCGATAACTTCGAAGTGTGCTTTGAAAAATTTCCAGGACTTCAAACCCTGAACAAAACAGAAATGCAAACTGAAAATAAGTTAAATGAAGTAAAACGTGATTGGAAAACTTTGAACCATCAGCCTTGCCAAAGCCAATAAGCCCTGCTGAATGTGACCTGAACTGGATCAGAGCAAGCAAAGGAGGAATCCAAGAGAATTAATTTATTTAATGCAGGGGGAAGGTCCCGTCGTGACCTTGCTCCGAGCACAATCAGCTGCCAGTTCTTCAACCGGGCTGCTCCAGAATGGAATGAACAATTTTTGGGATGGCCCTTGGAGCTCTCTGAGTCCTGATTTTTTTTTTTATATAAAGGATTTCCCTCCTAAGGACAGCAACATCCAACCAGGAACACCCAGGTTTTCCATCATTTGGAGAACAAAACCCTATGGGCTTGAGTTGTGAAAATTGTAAAATTGCTGATTTTCATTTCTTGCCTTTGAAGTTATTTCACAATTATTTCTTAACTATTTAAAATTACTTTTTTGAAGCAGCTTTTGCCATACTCAGCAGAAACTGGTGCAAAACTCAAATATTTGAGTTTTTTTTTCCTGTGAAGACCAACGTAACAATGATCCCCATTCATTTTGCTTCACTGAAGAAGGAAAACTTAAATTCCAGCACATTGATCATGTCAGACATTTGATTCTGTCATCCTCTCTCATCTCATCCCAAGCTTTGAGGACACATGGAATTATCTCCTTCAAGCAATAATTCCTCCATTTCTCTGGCCTACAAGGGACCATTTTGTTCATGCAGTTGCTGCTGATTTTATCTCTGTCAGTGCCCGGCACTGCCTCAGGTTAGCACAGATTGTGTGTGTGCCCCTGAAAAGGAGAAATAGGATCGGTGATCACTTGAAAAAAAATTTGGTTTAAGCAAATTGCTTCGCTCTGAGGGAATCACTGCGTGGAATCAGTGTTCCAGGGGCTTTTACCCACAAAGATGTCCCTTCTTAAAGGTTCTGCCTCATCCGTCAGAGCCTCCCCAGCTGCAGCGCCCTAAAAATCCTCTCCAGAGGCCACTCCTTGCTTCGATGTTCAGCCTGTGCACCCAGAGCAGCTCCAAATGCTCACAGAAGCTCTAAAACTTCTTTTTCCTCACTCTGAGTGTTTGGTTTGCAGCCTCCACAACCTCTGAGTGTGGGGAGCAGAGGTGATTTTTATTTTTTGGCGAATTTCCTGGGCAAACTGAAAATGCGGGAAAATCAGAGTCCTCATCAAGCGGGTGGGAGGGACATCCACTGGGATGTGCCACCCCTGAGAGCTGTAGGATTCCAGCATCCTTTGCACGGACCAGGATTAGGAGGAGATGAGACATTTGTTGGGTTTTTATAGAGTTTTTTTGGGGAGCAGGAGCCCAGAAGTGAGGGAGAACCGAGATATTTCCAGTGAGAACAAACTCTTTGCTCTTCTCCCTCGCTCCTGTCCCTCCACCAGCTCCAATCTCAGGATTATGAAGGTGCTCTTGTCACCGAAAACTGCAGGAAAGATAAAAACTCTCCAACAACATTTTTAGTGTCAGAGAATCAAGGCATTGCTTTATTCCTGGCCAGGATGGGAAATCATTTCATCCACACCCAGCCTGGCTGTGCAGAGAAAATCATTCCAGGACACAGGGATTTTACCCGATTTTCCCCAAACTTTATCCAGTCAAACCCCCAGAGATCCATTGGTTCCGTGTCCATTGGTTCCAAGTTCGGGAGTTCTGAGGATTTGGTTTCCTGTTGGTTCCAGATCTTCTTTGCTTCTGATGTTAATTAGGTCTGGATTGCTGGGTTCTCTGCTCAGTTTTTTCCTGGAACAGGCGGCTCCCCCTGTGCCAGGGGTATTGTCTTGTGTTGCTGGTTCATTATCGGCCCTCCATGGTTGTTGTCTCTTGTGTATCTCCTGTGCTGCTCCCAGTCTGCTGAGATGTTCAATTCATCAGGTCTCCACCTAGTTTATTCTGTGACTGTGAAGACTGACTGAAGTTAAAAAAATGTTAAACTTGGTGTATTTTGCAACACCCTCACCCCAATGATGGCTGTTGATGATCAATGAGTCACTTAATTGGCCCCACACGGCTGCAGATCCAATGTCCCCGTGGTTCCAGGGGCAGCAGCAGCAGATCCGTGATGCTCTGAGGGCACAGCAAGGCAGGGCTGGCAGGCAGAGCCAATGATTTATTTTATTAAAGCAGCTGATGCAACTGGAATCATCTCCCAGTCGCACAGAAATGAGGTTTGGGCTTATCCAGGAACGGTTCCAACTGATTCAGAGTAGTTCAAAAATAATCTGCCTCATCTAGGCCAGAGTGCTCAGTGCCACAGAAAACAGATCCCTATCACTGAAAATCTGATCTCTGGTTTATTCTGGTCAGAAGTTAATCCGTGACACACAGTTGGTGCTTGATCTGGAGGAGCAGCCCAGTAGCCACTCCAAGGCTTTTATTGGCCTTGCTGGTAACTCGTGGATTTGATGCCTTTCCAGCTGTGGTCTCCAGAGCAGCTGCTCTGGATTTCCTGGTGATTTTCTGGATTTTCTGGACACTGGGCTGATGTCCCCTGGTCCATCTGTGCCCTGATACAGTTGCATTAAAGAGGAACCTGGATGTTCCATCCCTGGAGGTGGCCTGGATGTGGCATTCAGAGCTCTGGGCTGGGTGCCAACGTTGGACTCGATGGTCTAGGAGGTTTCCAACCTCAGTCACTCCGTGAATCATCTTTCAACCCTGGGTTTGGACTCTTGTCTCTTTAGGCAGAAAAATCTGTCTAGAAAACCAGTTTCCACTGGAGCTGGGTCCATTTAGGGTGTCCACTCTCAGGATCTGGCTTAAAACCCCTTTGAACTGAGTTGTTTGGTTACTAAACTGACACAGAAATCTACTGGATGCCAAACTGCTGCTGGAAATGACTGGAAATTCCAGTGGAGTGTGTTAAAAAACCAAACAAAAAATGTAATAACCTGAATAGTTCCTTCTGCAAACACAATATTCTGTTCTGTTGTCAGGCTGAGAGACTGAAAGAGGCTCCAGTGATTTCTGTATCAGTGGTGTTGTGTCATGGAACTGCTGCAAGCTTCTCTAAACAAATTTCTGAATGGCTCACGGAGCAAGGGGCAGGTAAAACGAGCGAATAATCTGGGATTACTGAAACAAGCCCTGCCGCTGTCAGAGCCTGAGGAAAGAGAGAGCTCACACACTCCATCTAAACCCTCCCATAAAAACCGTGCGTAATTAGAGGCTTAGATTTACTGAAAACAATGAAAAAAAATCATAATTACCTTTACATATTTCTCATTCGCTGTTAGAAAGTGATCCCAGCAATTTGGTGTGCAGGGAGCAGGGCACGTTTGGCATTGTTGTTCTTTCTCTGTGCCCTTCTGAGCAGAAGTGCTCCAGGGGAACCCTGCTGAACAGGTCTGAGCTTTTCCTTTTCAAATCTTGCAGCAATTAGCCAGCATTTCACGGGCCATTTCGGTCTGATAATGGGACCTGGCAAAATGGTGCCCAGCTCGGAAGGGTTGGGAAACACAGCCTTGCTCTAGATGGGAAAGGTTCCCTCCAAATGGGAGATATCCTGGAATAAAATCAGCCTCAGTTGAGAAGGACGAGTCCTTCTCAATTATTTTTACCCAAACCCTAAGGAGAAAGTGATCCTAGGAAAAGCCTCTGTCAGAAATCTCTGTGAAAGTGATTGCAGAGCAGAGGGGAGGCTCAGAAACCTCTGTGAAAGTGATTGCAGAGCAGAGGGGAGCTCAGAAACCTCTGTGAAAGTCATTGCCCGGCAGAGGAGAGGCTCAGAAACCTCTGTGAAAGTCATTGCCCGGCAGAGGAGAGGCTCAGAAACCTCTGTGAAAGTCATTGCCCGGCAGAGGAGAGGCTCAGAAACCTCTGTGAAAGTCATTGCCCGGCAGAGGAGAGGCTCAGAAACCTCTGTGAAAGTCATTGCCCGGCAGAGGAGAGGCTCAGAAACCTCTGTGAAAGTCATTGCCCGGCAGAGGAGAGGCTCAGAAACCTCTGTGAAAGTCATTGCCCGGCAGAGGAGAGGCTCAGAAACCTCTGTGAAAGTCATTGCCCGGCAGAGGAGAGGCTCAGAAACCTCTGTGAAAGTCATTGCCCAGCAGAGGAGAGGCTCAGAAACCTCTGTGAAAGTCATTGCCCAGCAGAGGAGAGGCTCACAAGGAACCTGATGATCCCCCCGATGGTGAGGGTGGAACAAACCAGCCAGAGCCCACGAGGGCGGCCATCCAAGGCCCGGGGCAGAGCTGGGGCAGCCCAGCCGTAGGAGAAGTGGTCATATTTCAAAACAGGCAAGTCCAGCATAATCCTGTTTATGAAATGCAGGTGGAGCACAATTCAGAGTTTGTGGTTGGAGCTTTCAAACTCATCACGCTCTGGTTCTGCGCTCCTTGGAGACCGAGAGCCTCCGTGTGCGTCAGTGCCGAGCGCTCCGAGCCAGCGCAGGCTGAGTTTGCAGCTCTGGGGTTCTGGGGGCAGGACAGGTCTCCCCTCTGGGATCTGTCAGCATCCTGCAGCCTGGACACCCCGAGATATTTGGGTTTCCAGCCCCAGCGCACGTCTCCCACGCCAGGGGTTTTATGACTTTCTCCTGAGCGAGAGCAGTGTGGTTTGGAAGATAAGATCTGCCCAGGAAAGAGCAACCGACGCTGGGATACGACAGCGAAACCTGAGAAAAGCTGACAGATGAAAAATATTTTTTTCTCCCTTTTCCAGCTCCTGGAACAGATCAGATGTGTCCCTGTACCTGTCGTTTCCTGCTGGGGAGCCCTGAAAGCTTCAGGCAAACAGGGGGTCTGTGCCACGTCCCTGCTTGTGCTGGAGGCTGAGGTGACAAATTTCCTCCCTGGCACATAAAGATGCCACCACAGAAATGCTCCTGCAGAGGCTGCCCAGGAATAACGGCACCATCAGACTGCCAGGGGCTCAGATGTTTGAAGGGGTCACGGAATGGTTCGGATTGGAAGGGACCCTAAAAATCCTCTTGTTCCCACCCCTGCCATGGGCAGGGACACCTCCCACTGTCCCAGGCTGCTCCAAACCCCGTCCAGCCTGGCCTTGGGCACTGCCAGGGATCCAGAGGCAGCCACAGCTGCTCTGGGCACCCTGTGCCAGGGCCTCCCCACCCTCTCAGGGAAGGATTCTTTCCTGATATCCAAACTAATCCCACTCTGTTTCAGTTTAAGCCATCCCCGCTTGCCCTGTCACTCCAGGCTCTTGTAAAGAGTCTCTTTCCATCTTTCTGTCAGCTCCCTTCAGGTCCTGCAAGGGCACAATTAGATCACCCCAAATCTACTGCCGTCCCTTCAAAATTGGCTTTTCCCCCACACCTACAAAGCCTGTTTTTCTGGGATTGATGTATGAAGCCTAGAACAAGCAAAAAAAAAAAATTAATAAAATCATAGTCTTCAATTAGAAAACAATTTATAAACTTTCTTGTATGGGAGATGGTATGGACAGGATAGAAAGGGAGGGAAAAATATCCCAAGTGGCAGATGAAGCCTTAAATTCACAGAAGGGGTAGGATCTTCCAAACATTAATGTTGTGAGCCTGGAGGTTTGGGATGTTCATGTGGAGAGGAATGCTGCTGCAGCTGCTGCTGGGCACGTCAGACTCTCGCTGACTCCCAAACCCCATGATGTTGTTCTTTAAACAAGCACGACATGCTCAGAGTGCCACTGCCCAGATTTAGGTCGGGTGGGGAGGAAGAGGAGCCCTGGCTGCAGGTTTGGGGTTTGCTCTCACTCAATGAGCTGGCTGGGACGTTTGCCTTTGCTTCAGCACCTGACTGTGCTGTCCCAGAGCCATAAACGCAGCTCTTGCACAGCTCAGGAGATCTGAAAATGAGATCAAGTTTAAAACATTGCACAACCCAGTTAAAAGGCTCCTACTGGGCTATTTAATATTGCTCTGGAATAGCTGCAGTGCAGCGCAGCAAAGCAATCCTTTTTTCATTTGTTTTTCTGGATTTGAGCCTTTTGCTGCTTGGTGCTTTTATTGCTGTTCTCGAGAAAAACTAATCTGGAGCAGGACAGCAAAATTAATCTGTGAACTACGGCACAAGGGGAATGTTCCCTGTGGAGCAGGGTTACCCTGATCCCCGGGGCACAGGGGGGTTTTAGGGAAGGGGAAAAGCGCCCACCTGCTTTGCTCCTGCAGGAAAAGCAAAGGCTCTGAGCCACTAGAGGGGGCATCAGCCGCAGAGCTGTTGCTGGAAACCGGGATTTTGTTCAGAAGTTTTTTTGTAGCTGTGAAATTCATTTGAGCAGCCTCAACGATCTGATGTTTAGTTCTCAGCTCACCTGAACCTGCCGTGGTGGGTGGCTTTGTCAACAGCAGATAATTTATTTTGGCTCTGCTAATTCCACCCGCTCGGTGTCTGGTGCAGAGCCCCAGGCAAAGTGAGATTATTTAAGCGCACTGGATACAAGGATTTGCTGTTGTGGCACCAGAGGCTCGGTGTCTCGGCTCCCTTTGCTCCTTTGCTGGTGGGATGAACAGCCCAGAGTTGCGGGCAGGAGGTGGAGATTGCTGAACTCAATCCAAACTGAAGCAGAGTGGGAATTTCAGCTGGGTTAGGGCACTGCCTCTTCTCCTGCTTGTCTCAGCCTAGAAAAGTCCTGGTGCAAAGCATCCTTTCCTGTCTGCACCTCGCTGCCAGACAGATCCTCACCTTTTGCTCTCAGGAATTGTATTTCTTGGAGGGTGGCAAGTTTCTATTTACTCGAGGAAAGATTATTTATTACAGCTTAGAGGACTGAAAGCAAATGGGAACGTTTACATGCGAGAAGAAAACTTATAAAGCCATCTCGAGTTATATCTGAGATGTAAATCCTTCCAGCCCAGTGGGTCTAACCTCGTTCCCTGCTATTTTAATCAGCCATGTTAAATAATCCTGTTCATAAAACGATCAAAGCCCCACCTGGTTCTTATCCCAAACACTTAAAGACAGGCTGCGAATTTAACAGGCAGCAGGGTGAAATAATTCTGGTTTGCTGCCACCAGCTCACAGAGCAGATTCACCAAAGGCGCTGTCTGGCTCCCCAAACCATCATAGGTGGTGTTTATGTGGTAAATGCAACTTTTTTCCCCTCCAACCCATTGTGGGAAGGATTTTGCTCTTCCTTGGGTGCTGTAAGACCCATGGGGCAGGCAGGACAGAAATTCCCTGATATTCTGACAGCCTCCCTCCCAGAGACCTGCGAGACGAGGAGCACGTGCAGGTAAATCCTGGCTGATGCTATGAGTGCTGGGGAGCAGGGGAAGTGTCCCTGGGACTGCCCAAGCCTCGATTTGTGGATTTTGTGCCTTTTATTCAGCCTCAGATGTGAGAACACAAACCCTGGAATCTCCTGTCTCCTGTCCTGGGCCCAGCACTGACCCCTCGCTGTCCTGAGCCCAGCAGCTGAACCTCGCTGAATTTGGTTATTTTGCTGTTCCTGTCCCTCAGAGGTGGGAGCTGCAATATCCAGGTGACCCGAGCCAGGGAAACCCCATCCTCCTGGCTGCCTGTGAAAAAACGGATCCCTCAGAACACAGATTTTTAACAGATGAGGAGCACAAAGAAACGTGCAGGGAGCATGAGGGAGCACAGGGCCTTACGGGGCTGCTCTCCACCCAAATATCCCATCCGTGCTGGTTTTCTGAACTGCTCTTTTCCCATCTGGAGGATTTTTACTGCATTCCTCTGTTCTAAGCAGTATTTCAGGGCTTGTCCCGGGATCTGCTTGGCTTTCTGAGGCTGCACAAGTGGAATTTGTGCTAAAAACGACACAGAAGGGCCCTCTCCCCGTGCCCAGGGTCAGGCAGGACCCCCCAGCTCCTCCTGTGAACCCATCCTCTGTCAGAGCCGAGATCCAGCAGTAGATGGCACCAGCAGGATGGAAAAAGGGGCTTTAAACTCCTGAAATGCCTCAAAATTCCCCAAATGTTTCAGGAGACACAGCTCAGTGAAAAGCCAAAGCACCGGGTCCTGGCAGAGGTGAATCAGCCGGAGTGGGCCAGGGCCCGGCACAGCTCTGGGGACAGAGGGAGCAGGAGATGCGGACAAAATAAACACAATTCCAAATATACACGCACAGAGGAGACCTTTCTAAGGCAAACGGAGAAAGATGCTGGGAATTCACTAAAAATCGGACACTGCAGGCTCCAGTGATGCTGTACTGGGAGGATTCCTGGTGCTCTCTTTCCTAGCAAACACATCCAAATTGAATTTCTGTCTCAAATATCGACCAGGGCTCATAATTTCTATTTCACACCTGTGGCCATGGGGTGTTTTGGATACAGGTGGAGCCCGCAGGATTCGAGTTTTAAGTTTTGTGCACTACAGAGCTGCGGTTTCAGATGGATAAAGAATTGTATAAAATATTGAAGAAACTCAAGAAGCCAAGCCAGGACACTTCACGCTTTTCTGGAGTCTTTTTTCTTTCCTTTTATTTTGGACACAAACTGAAAAAAATCACTTGGATCCTTGTCCTGCAGTGTGTGAAGTGAAGGAGATGAGCACAAATTAACCAGCTCCGGTTCCTGTTCTGTCCTAACTCAACGTGACTCCCAGGACACTCAGAAATCGTGATAGAAAGAGACACAGAGTGAGGCTTAAAAAATCAGTTAAAAAATCAGCTCTCAGTTTTAGCCACCCCTTTGGGAAGAGTTGCTGAGTGCAGGCTTCTACCACAGCAAAATTCATTTCTGATCTGCTCCCCAGAGTTATTCCTGGTTTCCATCTCGAGAGCGTAGCACAACACAGATTTTACCAAGCGGTGCAGATGGTATTAAAAGATGCTTTTTTAGCTGTAGCTGCCACCAAATGGCCTCTATTTAATGATTTTTATTTTCTTCAGAGCCTACCTGCCCCTTCCATGCCCTGTAACCTGCTGCTGACAGAAGTTTTCCTGTGCAGCTCTTTAACCTGATGCTTCCACACTTGCCCTGGTGTGATTTCGTTTGGCTGAGTGCTCTGACCATCATGGCTGATAAATTCTATATTCAACAGGGTGGACACTTATATTTTTTAATTAAAATATTCACTAAATCACTCAGCGAGCAGCTCTGCCGTGGCTGTGCTCCAGAGATAGTAGGAGGAATATTAATGTGCACCAGAAAAGGGTCTGTTTCTCCACCGATTGTACAGAAGGGGAAGACCTTGTTTTCCAGAGCTCTTTAACAAAGGTGTTTTCAGCAAGAATTGCAAATGAGCCACTCTTCCACGGAGGCAATTTGCATCTCATTAGCCTTGCGGGTTTGTTAATTGTTTTCACCTAGAGGAGGTGGAAGAGTTCACTCTTTGTTTGGAAAATGACAACGCTTTCAGCGAGTGGCACATTTGACTTGTGAGAGATGATCCAAGGTTTTTTAACATTTTCTACCAATTTTGATGGAGACGATGATGCCCTTTCAAAAGAAAATTGAGACCTTTCCAGCAGCTCGCTCAACATTTCATTTCCTCGCATTTCTTTGTATGTGGCTTTTTCAAATGAAAGAAATATTTGCCTTTTGTGTCTCTCTTCTCTCCCCTCCCTCCAGCTCCCGGGATAAAATGTGGCACCACACTCATGAAAAAATAATATTTTCATCATCACCTTTGTAAGGCTGTAATTCATGAGAATTCGAGAAAAACACTGAAAATTCAACAGGCTTTTAAAAATCTTTGTTCACGTTTGAAACTCCGATATCCTGTTTGCATTTTTGTCTTTCCTGTGTGGGGTTGAGGCAACTTCTGGATTCAAAGATACTCAAATTCAAAAATCAAATCAAAATTCAATGAAGCTCAGGGGATGAGGAAAAAAAACCCTTTAAATTCCTGTTGGTGCATGGACATTTCTGATTTTGCTTCTTTTTATTTTGGGATTTCTCCCCACGCTGACCTAAGGCTCGTGTGTGACTTCAAAACAGACCCAGCACAACCTTTGTTGGTTTTTTACTTTCAGTTTTTTTGTCAGCAACGCAACTAATGGTGAATTAATCTTTACCTGACATTGATTAAAATGTTAATTAGTGAGACTTTTATGGGAATGAAGTTGGAACTCAAGCCAGCAATTATTTCTGCAGCTGCTCACACCTATTTGTTGTTACTTGGGAATAGTCAGGAGCTGTCTGACACCTCTTCTACTTCTGTTGCCTAAAAGATAAAAAATAATACAAAAAACTTCCCCTTTGGACCTATTGTGTTCATCAGAAGAAGAAAATCACACTTTTCCCTCCCTCCAACTGTCAAATCTTCCTCCCGTCATCAACCACCACGGGGAGAAGATTTTATTTATTTTATTTATTTATTGCCTCCAGTGTTGAGTGTCTCAAAAATTAAACATTTTATTGCTCCCCAAAGATTGTAAAGCTTTTATTTTATAAAGCTGGCAGCATTAACACTGGCACCATGTAAATTTTTACTTTTTTAGTGATCAACTTCCAAGTTATTGGTTTCCATTGTGACGTGTCTGACTTTGTCACCGCTCCCAGTTCCATTTTCTGGAGATTATTGCACTGGGCAGCACATCACCTGCTTGGATGAATTTGCAGAGCCTACTGGCCTGTTGGTGAGTGAATATTTGCCACATTTTCCCTGATTAAATATGGAAAACATCTGGCTGGAGTAGGCTAATAAAAATCAGAACATCTGGAAAATATTGGTCAAGAAGCTAATTCAGTTTGTCAAGTGACAAATTGTTCGAGCAGGAAGTGTTTGGGGGTAGCAGATCATTGAGATTTCATTCCTCTGGCTGCTCGTCATTGCTTTTGTTTATTTTGGTACAAAACTTTTACTTCCAAATCCTCCTTTGGCCACAAACTGGGCCAGAGCAACAGGCGACACTCACAGTGGGAGAAAATGCTGGAAATCCACTTTGGTTCCTGTTGCCTCCTGTTTGAAGCATTTTAAAAGACACCAAAATATCTTCAGTTTCCAAACATCCTGGTGAAATCTCTCATCCCCTCAGCTGAAGGCTTTGCTGCTGTTCCTCAGCTCTCCCCCACTCTGCCCTCGGGCAAGGCAGGGATGTTTCTTCAGGGGAAAGTTTTGTAGGGACTCCACCTAACACTGAAACTCTGGGGTTATCAAAAATATCTTCATTTAGCTTCTATAACATACCTAGAATTTGAGCTTTCTCTTCAAAGTATTGCCTTGTTCAAAAGGTCTCAGACTGGGCAAACACTTGTTTCACATAAAACCCCCTTTTTTGTGTCACAGAGAGATTTTCACAAGCGTTGAGACCTCAGTCATGCCAGATCTTGGTGATTTTTGCTCTGAGGGCAGGAGACAGCTCTGATTTAATTTTGCAAATATTAAGTCAGAGCAAACAAGCACCTTTTAAAGAGTCGAACCAAACCCCTAACGTGTCCCAGTGTCACCGAAAACTGCAGGAAAAACAAAAACTCTTCAACTTTTTCAGCGTTAGAGAATCAAGGCATTGCTTTATTCCTGCCCAGGATGGGCCACAGAAATAATTTCATCNCCTGTGCTGCTCCAGCCTGGGGAGATGCTGAACTCATCAGGCCTCCCCCAGTTCATTCTGGGATTGCGAACACTGACTGAAGTTAAACAATTTTAAACTCGGTGTATTTTGCAACACCGGGGCAGAAGAGGCACAGAACAGTTACATGGAGGGAGTTGAGCTCCTGGAAGCCACTCAGGTATCACCGTGACCATCACAGCACTAAAACCAACGCCCATATCCATTTCCAAAAGCTGCCTGGTGTTGTCTCCCCATTTCCTATCAGCTCCGTTCCCTTGGCAAGGCAGTGATTTGCTCCACTTAGGTCTGACCACATCTCGCCTGGCTCAGGGCCTCGGTGCAAGTGAAGCTTTTGTCACCGTGAGTAAGAGCCCTCAGATGGGAAGGAATTAAACATGAAGGGCTTTGCAGTGTTACTCACACTAAAGAGGAGATATTAATGAACAGGCTCCTTTGAAAACACCCTTCTGCAGCTAAACCTTTAATGACAAAGGGTTTCCTCGGCGTTTCTTGCTGAATTATCCCCGGACTATCTGGGAGCCCCGTGGCTCTGCAGAAACACGGAAAAAATTCACATTGAATAAAAGCAACTCCCGCATGACTGCCCGTCCTACCCACCCAAAAAAGGGAAGAGACGTGAATAAATTAAGGTACAAATGGATGTAAATGTCAAATTAATAGTTCAAATACCCAGTGGAACAGAAGAGATGCCTGGATTTGTCTGCAGCAGCAAACACCCCGGTGGCCAGATCTGACAGCCGCTAATTGAGCAGTAATTGTTATTAATGGCTCTTGTCTTTGCTGTCCACAGCAATTCGGGCTGTGCAGAGCTGGGGGAAGCAGTGACAATTCCTGGGTTCCTTGAAGGGACTGGAAATGTTCTTTTCCCACTTATTGGGAAATATGAGCGTGTTTGGAACGGGTTAAATGGATTAATTGTGACCATCAGTTGGTTTTCCCAGCACTGCTGTGGAGTGGTGCTGGTTATGCCCCTTCAGTGAAACTTTGAACCCAGGGAAATGGATTGAAACCAAAATAAAGTGAAATTTGAGGGCCTCAGGCCTGGCCACAAGGACCTGCGTGCCAAGGGGGGCTTCTGGTCTGCAGCAATTCTGGTTGTGCAGAGCTGGGGGAAGCAGTGACAATTCCTGGGTTCCTTGAAGGGACTGGAAATGTTCTTTTCCCACTTATTGGGAAATATGAGCGTGTTTGGAATGGGTTAAATGGGGTAATTGTGACCATCAGCACAGACTTCCCTGTCTTCAGATTTCCCAGCACTGCTGTGGCGTGGTGTTGGTTGTGCCCCTCTAGTGAAGCTTTGAACCCAGGGAAATGGATTAAAACCAAAATAAAGTGAAATTTGAGGGCTGCAGGCCTGGCCACAAGGACCAGGGGCCCAGGGGAGCTCCTGGTGACAGCTTCTGGTCCGCAGCAATTCTGGTTGTGCAGAGCTGGGGGAAGCAGTGACAATTCCCAGGTTCCTTCAAGGGTCTGGAAATGTTCTTTTCCCACTTATTGGGAAATATGAGCATGTTTGGAACGGGTTAAATGGATTAATTGTGACCATCAGTTGGTTTTCCCAGCACTGCTGTGGAGTGGTGCTGGTTGTGCCCCTCTAGTGAAGCTTTTCACCCATAGAAAGGGATTAAAACCAAAATAAAGTGAAATTTGAGGGCTGCAGGCCTGGCCACAAGGACCAGCGGGCCCAGGGGAGCTTCTGGTGACACCCCAAAATTCACAGCCTGTGCTCAGGTGTCTCTTTTTGCTCTCAAGAGCTTGAGATGAGCTGGAAGGGCATTGGGGGGAGAGTGGGGTGCTGAGATTTCCCAGGAAAAATGTGCTGCTGCCAGAGCAGCTCCGCAGGTGTCGGAGCTGCACCTCTGGGTGCAGGGGAAGGAGTTTGTTGTACACAAAATTTCCCATGATAAAAACATTTGTGTTGTCATTTCCCTGTGCTTTATCCTCTACCTCTGTGACATCTTATCTTTGAAGACTCTACCGGGCAGCCTGTTTAGCAGGAAATCAGAGAAAAAACCCCCAGAATTTCAAATTCTTGTCAAAACTGGTTGAATTTTAGCCAAGGGTCACAAAGGTTTCAAGACAAACACGCACACAAAAGTTTCTGCAGGCACGGTGTGGCTTTGTGAGCTCCACTTCCACACGGAACGGTTTGGAAAGTCAGAACAATTCCCAAATTCGGAGGGATTAGTTGGGACGGGGGTGGTTTACAGTAATGCCAGAGCTCTTGCTGAGAGGAGATTCTGACCTGCCGCTCCTCAAAGGCCGCAGGTATTTAAGGGAGATTTCCTTCATTGTTAATCTTAGGTGTGCCCAGGCATAATTTCCTTTTTTTCTGTGCCAGCTGGGGCTCTGCAATCCTCTGGTGCCAACCAACGCAGCCTTTCCTACTCCAGCCCTCTATGGGCCAAGTGGGTAATGAGGAAATTTGGATTTATGTGTAAAACAGAGCAAGAATCTGAGGAGAAAGGCCGGGTTTGGAGTTGGATCCTAACTGGGCTTGTTTTTCTGTGCCAGCAGCACTTTAAAAATGCAATTTAGCTCGGTCAGTGCAATAATTTCAGCTGCAAGAACGGGCAGGGCTTGCAAATCTGGGCCCAGGATCATTGACACTGCTTTGGAAACACAGAAAAAGAAAGAAGAAAGAAAAAGAAAAAGAAAAAGAAAAAGAAAAAGAAAAAGAAAAAGAAAAAAAAAGAAAAAGAAAAAGGAAAAGAAAAAGAAGGTTTAGTTCCCAAGTGTAAAAGAGAAATGTGAAGTGAACCCCGATGCTCACTTAAAGTCTGGCTCCTCATTAAATATTTCTTCATGTAATATTACAAATAATAGCTCCTATAAACTTTGGAGAGGAAAAAACAACCACAGCAAAACCTCTACTTTTCTCTTTCAGTCCTTCATTTCTAAACAAACACGAACCATATCCTTGGTAAGCCCGGCTGCAGGTTGGAGGGCAATTAAATAAACTGAAGTTGCATTTCTGAAAGGTTTTTCTGTATTCCCTGTGAGATTCAGGATTTGATGCGATTTCCGTGTGTATCATCGTGGATTCCCTGGCTCACACGTGATATAATAAACACATTTCTCCTTTCTAGGCTATGCTTGAAATGATTTTTCATTTCTTTTGTTTTACTTCCTTTGTTCCCCGTGGATTTTATCCACTTGACAGAAATGGGAGAAATCGTTTTGGCTTCCTCTTGCCCCGTGACTCCTCATTATCCAATATTTGTACTTTTCCATCCGCTTCGGGCTTGGCTGGGGCTTTTCCCCTCTCTGTATTTTGCATGAGGAAGAACATTTCTATAAAAATCTGGTTTTTGCCCGGAGCAGAATGGCTGGGCTGCAGTGCTGGCTGCAGATCTGACGGGGAGAGGCTTTGAACCAGCAGCAGCAGCAGCTTCGCTAAAGCCGATGTTTCCCTCCGCTGCAGCGCTCAGGTGCCCGGGCAGTTCCCAGCTCCTCTAAAAGTTGTTATTTGAAGAGCCAATTAAAGCAATTGCAAAGCCTGGGGTGGGATTGGAAATTCCAGCACCCAGACCTGCAGGTCCTCTGCCCACATCCGCTGGTGCCAACGGGAATTCTCCAAGTTTTGGGGGATCCCAATCAAATCTGCAAGGTCAGAATTATTAACCTGGCCAAAGGCAGGGGAGATCCAGGGCTGCACTGGCACAGCTCCCAGCACAGAATTCCCTGTTTTCCCTGGTTGTGATGCCCACACAAATCAAATGTAGAAATAATCTCCCTTTTCCATTTCCAGGTTAACCTGGCCAAAGGCAGGGCAGGAGCCAGGGCTGCACCAGCACAGCTCCCAGCAGAGAATTCTCTGAGTTTTCCCTGTTCGTGATGCCCACACAAATCAAATGTAGAAATAATTTCCCTTTCCCAGCTTCCAGCTTAACCTGGCTAAAGGCAGGGCAGGGGAGATCCAGGGCTGCACTGGCACAGCTCCCAGCACAGAATTCTCTGAATTTTCCGTTTGTGATGCCCACACAAATCAAATGTGAAAATAATCTCCCTTTTCCATTTCCAGGTTAACCTGGCCAAAGGCAGGGTAGGGGAGATCCAGGGCTGCACCGGCACAGCTCCCAGCACAGAATTCCCTGTTTTCCCTGTTCGTGATGCCCACACAAATCAAATGTGAAAATAACCTCCCTTTTCCATTTCCAGGTGGTTGTACCCCTCAGGAAACTGCTCGGAAGTGCATTCACCTCACTCCCTCCCAGCTGTGAGGGGCTGCACCTGAACCCTCTGATATTTCCTAAAATCCCTGCAAAACTTCCTCCATCCAGCTCAGGATCCACTTCCCATCACAAGAGCCTCCCTGGTCCCCACTGGTGCTCTGGGCCACCCAAAGGCAATTCTGGGATCCTGAAGCGCCAATCTGAACCCTTTGTGTGCAAAATGCTCTCTGAAGAAGAGCTTCCCTTTCAAGACGTGGCAGATTTTTGCAATAAATCCCAAAATCCCCAAATAAATCCCTGGGGAGCAGCTCCCTGAGCAGCCCTGACCCAGAGCAGGAGCCAGGAGGGCAACAGGGCCCATGAAAAGCTCATTCCAAAGGGATTTTTAGTTTCTCACAACATCCCAGCTTGGAAAATTTGCCAATTTTGGAATCCAGGTGATGCTCCTCACTCCCAGTGCACTCTGCTTCCTCCCCCAGCTCCCTGCCAGAGGAGTATTTGGATTATGGATTCATTTATTCCAGCTCCCTACAGGAGGAATATTTGGATTATGGATTCATTTATTCCAGCTCCTTTCAAGAGGAGTATTTGGATTATGGATTTATTAATTCCAATTCCCTCCAAGAGGAGTATTTGGATTATGGATTTTTTTATTTATTCCAACTCCCTGCCATAGGAGTATTTGGATTATAGATTTATTTATTCCAACTCCCTGCCATAGGAGTATTTGGATTATAGATTTATTTATTCCAACTCCTTTCAAGAGGAGTATTTGGATTATAGATTTATTTATTCCAACTCCCTGCTAGAGGAGTATTGGAATTTATTTATTTCCTTGCTAATTTTCCATGCGGATGGCACAAGAATATGACGTCCAGTGGGTCTGGAGTTAAATGTGGAAGGTTTTTTTGCCTCTCAGGTGCCAACCAGCGGCAGGGTGGGTCTGTTTGCCACCAGGACTCCTCAGAAGGACCCAACCAGCACAGAAGTTTCTGTCTGAAATCCCCACGACAGCAAAACTCAGGCAGGAGCTGGAAATGAACATTTCTGTGCCTCCCCAGTCCCCGCGGACCTCAGGCTGCCATAAACAACCACGGCAGCCATAAAAAAGAGAAAACCTCGGTATCATCAGCTGATGCTCCCGTGGGCGCTGGATTTGAATTTCAATGCCATTGTTTGGCGTGTGTTGAACTACAAAGGGAAGAGAAAAGCTTTTGTGTTATTCCCCTTCATCAACTGATCTCATGCGAGAGGAAAATTGCCGGTAATTATTTTTACAGCAATTACGCCGGCCCAAACAGCAGAAGTGCAAGCACATTCCTTGTTATTTATTACAGAGGGAGCGCAAACCGCAGGCTGCTCAGAATGCACTGCACTTCAACGCAGCAACTTGGATGAAACTCCTTTTAATAAAGCTTTGTTTTCCTCATTAAGTGACACCAAAGATTAATTACAACAGATCTGGAAGGGCTTTCATGTTGCTGAGGGTGTTCCAGCAGGTAACTTTCTTCCTCTGGGTACGAACAGCACGGCTGCTCTAGAGGGCTTTTCTCAGCTAGTTCCAAATCTGCAAAGCCTGAACTTTTATCAGATTTTTATGCCTGGACCTGAGAAAAATTAATTTTTTTCTCTGAGTTGAATTTATCTCCATCTGCGGGGAGCCAGTTGTCGTTTTATAAATCCGCACCTGACGCTTGCTGTCGTACACTGAATTTACTGAAGTTTCGTGATGAGAAAAGATATCTCTTATTGTCTAAAGATGACCCTGCGGGACTTTTGTGTTGTTTGGATCACGAGTTTCTGAGTTCTGCTCCCTGCCCGTGCTGGGGTGAGGCTGCCTGGCTGAAAATGCAGCTCCCTGTCCCGCTGCTGGGGGCTCATTCCCCACCGGAGATGCTCCGAGGACCTCAAAAACCCCACGTGGGATTTGTGTTGTGGTGTTCAAGGAAATATTTCGCCCCGAAATATTCCTGCTTTGGGGTGTTTTTTTTTTTTCCTCTGCTTGGCGTTACCCCGAAGAGATTTCCCTCCGAAAAGGCAAATGGCAAAAAAAACCTGCATTTTTCTGTCCCGTGCAGGGCTGAGCTGGACTCTGATGATCCTTGTGGGTCCCTTCCAGCTCGGGAGATTCTCACTCCCTGCTCCTGCCAGAGAGGTTTTTTATCCTGAAAAAATCATCCAGGCTGAATTCACTCAGATTTTAAACACATCAGGGAGGAGAAAATCATCCAGGCTCATGGTGCAGCTTCTGGAGATGAACTCCCTTTTCACTAATAAATAAATGTTCATTTCTGAAAGCCACAGCTGCACATGAGGGATTCACTCCTGCATTTATTTGGGTGCTGATATTTATAAAATTAACATTTGTCTCCTGTTTATAACATTTATACATAACCCACCATTTCTGCAGTGTTTGAACCAGAACAAATCCTTTCCAGACCTTCTTTTTGAATATTGAACTTCCAGCTGGAGTTAGGGTGTAGTCCTAGGATTTAATTTTGTTGGATTTATAATTTTGGTGAAACTACAGGAAATCCCTTACAACCCCTGCGTGTCTGCAACAACATTTATGACACCTTGAGTGTGGTTTTTTAATAATTCTGCTTCTCGTTGGTGATGTTTAGGATGTGCAATTCTACCCCACTCCGAGGTCATTCCCTCAGAGAGATTGATTTCTGGATGTTCCACTTGGGGATGTGTTTGAAAACCAAAACGAAATGAAATGAAATGAAATGAAATAATAAAATAAAATAAAATAAAATAAAATCTTTTAATACTCATTTTCTAATTACTGATTTACTCTCAACCAGGGTTTTTGTTGGACTTGCACATTTCAGACCAGCAAACCCATGCCACTCTCAGCCTCCCCAGGTGTTTTCCACCCTCCCAGCTCCCCCTGCCCATTTGTTGCCATCCCTGAGTCGCTCTCCTGAGCAGGTGCCAGGGACTTTTCCAGGTTTGTTTGCAGCTTTTTGAGAGAATAAAATGCTCGAATCCCGCGGAACCCCGTGTCTGCAGCCGAGCTGAAAGGCTCCTCTCGCTGACTTCATCCCCAAGCCCGTGGAAATTCAATTGCTGCGTTACTCACAGGATGACTTGCAATTATGTTGATTAATCATACGTTACTGAGCAAATGGAAACTCGTTTGGAAGCGGCATTAGGAGCCCATTGTGTCATTCGGGTTTCTCAGAGCCCCGCTCCCGGCGCAATCCCTCTCTCAATGGGCTGCTTCATTCCACTGCTCTTCCGCCTCGTTTATAATTAATTTTTAAGAAGTTGTTTACGTGAAAAACGCAATTAATTGGACACGGCTCTTGAAAGAAAGGGGATGTGTAAACTCATTGTGAAGTGCAATATTTCAGTGCTGATACTCCAAACAGAGATGTTTCCCACAGTAATATAAATACGGGAATGTTATTCGACCTTGGTTCGTTAGCAGCAATTAACAGGTACATTTAATTTGGAGAAGTATATTGACCTTTGAGCCAACTTCTAAATAAAAACAGAGTTAATAATGACGAGAATTAGATGGGATAATATTTCTTTAGCTCACAAAGAGGTTTGTTTCTCCAGGAAATGGCACCATTGTCCCCTGAATCCTGGGAAACAGCGATGTCACCGACACTGACCCCAAAAGATATTTATGGCATCACCCTGGCTGCAGATTTTGTGGGGCCAGGGTGGTTTTGGTGGTCTGAAAACCAGAATTCTGCAGGATTGTTTCACTGGCAGGGTTCAGCAGTGGTGTCCTGCTTGGAACTGAGCATACCTGACTCTGCAGCAGCCTGAAAAAAACCCCAAATATTTTTCATTCCCAGGAAAAGGATGGATTGAGGTAAAACCCATCAGTGCACGTGTCCAGAGAGACCTACTGGGAGCTCCTGTGAGCTTTTCCCCTGGGGTTGTCAAAGGGACCAGCTGTCGGGATTATCTTGGCACCAGGGTTAGGGTTAGGGTTTCAGGGTTAGGGTTAGGGTGTTAGGGTTAGGGGTTTAGGGTTAGGGTTTTAGGGTTCGGGTTAGGGTTTTAGGGTTAGGG
>VYZT01040263.1:0-15948 GCA_013400735.1 Pomatostomus ruficeps
CTTCCTTTCCCTTCCCTTCCCTACATGCCCTCAGACACATGGTGTAACTGCTTGGGTTGTCCTGTGCAGGATGGGCAGTTTGATAATCCTTGTCAGCCCCTTCCAACTAAGGATATTCTATGATTTTATGCTGAAACTAGGCACATGGCTAGGAAATGGATTTTAGAAGTATAGCATTTCTTTGGGTATTCTATGGCTCCAAAGAAGGCCAAGGAATAGGTACTGTTGCAAAGCAAAAACACGGGAGAGTTGCAAAGTGCTTTCTTTCTTCAGCAGGGTGAAGCCATGCTCAGCATGTACTACTGCCTTTAGCTGGGCTGTAAGTCTCTGTAAGTGCTACGAAAATCCAGTCTTACATCACTGATACCAGAAGGTACAATTCAGCTAGACTGATTAAAGCTCAGAAAGCAAAGACCAGACTCAGTCTGCAACAAGTCAGAGGGGTTACTGTCACCAAAATGAATAGATATTCCAAGAAAATACTGGATAAAAGGCTGGTCATATGCTCCATATGATGGAGCTTCCACGGCAGGGTATCCATATTTCTTTCAGGTACTTTTACACACAAACTGTTGATGCTCAGTTTTTTCTGCATAACTACTTGGAAATGTCCCATGCTGTTTGATAAAACCCAGATGGTAACCAGATGGCTACATGTGACTCTTTGGAAACGCTGCTACAGACGGGGACTAAGAAACTGAAGTAAGTCTACAAATACTTCCTTCTCTTTTTCATGACTTCTATTAATAGGGAAAGAAGATTACAATACTATATCCTCTCTGGTAAATAATGTCAGATGTTGTGGGCATTTGCAGATCATTTTCCCATTTTAGAAAAAGCAAAAAAAAAAAAAAAAAGGCTGACCCGGAGTCTAGGTATTTTCCAACTATGACTTGTTTACTTACTTGATCTGTCCTACACTGCCAAACATGGGACAATTTTAAAGTTGAAATTACTATGAAAATCCATAAATATTACACTATCATCAGGAATACAGCAAAATCTGTTCTAGCTACTCCCTTTCTAAGAGCTCTCCCTTAGACCAGTTTAGCAGCCACCCCTCTATTTCCTAAAGGGAAAAGTACACTCTCACATTTCTAACAGATGACATGCAGTCCACACTCTTCTCTAAATCACCAGAGGCTTTTCTAAACATAAAAAAAATGTCTCTTATTATACAGATTTAGCATAACCTGTAATACCAGACATCTTTCTCTGTCTCTCACACATTGTTCTAGTTTGCTGTCAATTAAAATATGCTGATGTGAAGATGTAAAGATACAAATGGGGCCTGGAGTATTTAAGCATTTTTAGCCTAATATTGCTAAAAGGTCATGGAGAGCTGACATATACCAGTTTCTACCTTCATGGAAGTACTATGCTTTTGCAGGAATTTCTTTTGGAAAGTTTTCCATAGGGATTTATTTGGCTCCAGATGGATTGTTTCTGCTCCCCTTATTAATATTTCCCAATGCTGGTCAGTGATTTACTGTAGAGTTTCTGGTTTACCCTAATTTTACCCCTTCTGTTTTACCCTCGTGCAATCATCCCTTCTGTATGATAAAACACAATAACATACCTTCATAATGATACATGACAAGAACATTTCAAGTATCTGAATTCATGGTACCGAAGCTTCTTGACATCAAACTCTATATAATCTATGAGTAATAAATTAAATAATTTTCATCTCTATAGGCAAAGCACACATTGCGTTGGTTTGTAGTTAAGCACATTAGATATTTATTAGGGACAAAACAATTAGATAATGCATATGCATTGATAGGAAAGTGTACATGCATAACTCATAAGACAGAGAAGCAAAGGGACAGAAGGGAGACATCTGTGGTGGGGAATAAATTTAAATGCAGGAAGGTATTACCACTCAGAATAAGAACCAAGATGTTCTTTTAAAATATCATAGTTGTTGTTTTGATGGAAGAAGCTGCTCATCACAATTACATTCATTGCAGCTGAAATGTCTGGTAGGAATTCACCAGGATCTAGTTTATGCTAATATTTTTCTGATTTGGTATTTTGAACTGTTAATGAACGTCTGTCAGAAGGTTCACTATTTCACCATTATTCTATTTTCAATAACAGAAATTTTAATGATTTTTCCCCCCTTCTTGAATATTTACTCTCTGGGTGTTCCTCATTGCCCACTGTTCTGTGCTTCAAACTGTTCAGTCACGGAACAGAACGCAATAAAATGATGAATAGGGAAGAGCCAGTGGCACTCTGGAAAGTCTCCACTGAAGCATTTGGTTTGTGTTTTCATGCTGCCATCTTGAGTACAAGTATTAAAACTACACTTATTATTCATCCAAGCAATCAGGCCTTTGCTTTCTTCCTCTAATGCATCATCTTGTGTGCTTGAGTGTGGGTTTCAAATAGGACCAAATTAAATCAGCTGTGCACTTTATACACAGAGACGTAAGTAAGTAAAGGTGACCAGGTCATCTGTGATGACTGTTCAATATTACCAAAACATCATGTTGAACACACAGAAATTGGTACCAGATGTTAAGATGTTTATTTGCCATTTTTATTTTCACCAAAACCCAGGAAATACATCATTTAAGCATTATTTGTTTCCTTTTTCAACATGAACTTATTTTTGTAGGTCTTTGAACTTCAGAAATGTGATGAGACAATACTGGTTGGTAAGTACTGAAAGTTCATTTCCCCTTCTTTTCATATTCTCACATTTTATATAACCCTCTGTTCTGGTCTTCTTCTGTCACTTTCTTCAAGGATTAAGGATTAACCCCACAATACCTAGCTTCCATTTTCCAAACTGGCTCATGATTTTGAGACTAACATGACCTGATTCTCAGGAATTTTTTAGCCTCTTGCTCTGCCCACGTGCTACCTAAAGGGCAGTCAGACTGCTGGCTGAGGAGGCTGAGATGCTGTGACTTAATTAATTACTGGTTATCATATCAGCTGAACCTTGCTGCTCATAAGGGCCCATTGACATGGTTGATCCAGGGTTTACAAGGACTCTTTCAGTATAGCATGATAATGGCAGTTCATTAAAAGATGTATATAAACATAAAGGCTTACAGTTCTTATTTTTCAAAGCCCTAGCTGATGATGTATCACCTGACATACATGAATCAAGATCTTCAGAGATTTCCAGCTATAAAATGGGAATAAGGCCTATATTCTCTACAGTTACAGTGATTTAATAGAGCTTTTTGCCCTTCAAGAAACAGTATTCATAAACAGACAATCCCTTTCAGGAGAAAACAAAACCCAAACAACTTAGCTATATTAAAGAAAAGGCTTGTGTGCAAGGAAATGCCAGGTTTTAAGACTGAAAAGATTAAAAGATTACATGTGGCAAGTTCTCAGTTTTTTTCTTTCAAATATAATGACAGCTTTTAGAGAGTGAATGTAATTTTTGTGGTCATTCTGGCTTTGTAATAGAGAATAGATGAACAGATATCATTTATTAATCAGTCTTTCTTCTTCTTTGTTTAAGTGATACGCAGAACTCAAATTATACTCCTGTCTGCGTATTCTACTTGTGATTGTTCTTAAGGCGGACACAAAATTATAATTAGAATTTACACATATAATCAGACAATACTTAACTGAGTGGGCACACGAGACAGATAGATTATATCATTCTATCCTTATCCTTATCACCAAAAAGAAAAGAAGAATAGAAAAATAATTTGATTACAGGTACATTAGGGAGCATTGAAAAAGCTTCCCAAAAGAAGATAACAGGCATATGGTGTCAGATTCACAGGGATGGGTCACCTTTAGGCACTTTTCATTGTACCTCAGAATCTGTGACACACCTTCAAATATTTTTGTGATTAATCCTTTCATTACAAAGCCACCTGTCTTTGTTTCATTTGCCTCCTTTTTATTTTTCTGTTAAAAGTTTACTTGAAAGTAAACCTATTTTCTCAAATGCCTGTATTTGAAAGTCCAAAAATGAATAAGATGCTTAGAAGCAGAATGTGAAGGAAGTGGTAGAGTTAAATCTAGAAAAATCTAATGGTGTAGGTATAATAATAGTCTTCCACTGTGTAAAACAGCTTTTACTAGAGAAGACGATAATAAAAGTGAGAAATTAATTTTTATTCTACTGACACAACTGTCTAATTAGGATGATAAAGCACAGGAGCCCAAGGATGCTATGAAATCTCCAGTATCTGGCTAAAAGAATCCCTCCTAACCCTTTCTCTTATGTAGTTCTATAGTGTCTAATTGAGGACACACTAAACTCTCAGTAATTTTCAGACCATTTGATTTACTATTCAGCAATTTAAATTTGGACAAAATGGTAAGTTTTCCATATAAAAATGCATTTAATTTGCATGGCAGGTTTCTGCAGTGGGGGCAATGGGTGTGAGATGCTGCTGGAAGCTTCCCACATGTCCGACAGAGCCAAGGTCAACTGGCTCCCAGACAAACCTCCTGCTGGACAAGGCCGAGGTCTTCACCATCTCAGGGATAACAGAGTTAAGAGAGGGAAAAACCCCTGCTCAACTACAGCTGGAGAGTGCGACAATGTGTGAGAGACACTGCCCTGCAGACACCAAGGTCAGGGAAGAAGGAGGGGCAGGAGGTGCTCCAGGCACCAGAGCTGAGATTCCCCTGCAGCCCATGGTGCAGGCCATGGTGAGGAGCTGTGCCCTTGCAGCCCATGGAGCTCCACAGGGGTGCAGAGATCCACCTGCAGCTTGTGGAGAACCCTACACCGGAGCAGGTGGATGCCCAAAGGAGGCTGTGACCCCAAGGAAAGCTGGTGATGGAGCAGGCTCCTGTCAAGATCTCTGGGCGCTGGAGAGAGGAGCCTGCCCTGGAGCAGGTTTGCTGGCAGGACTTGTGATCCTATGGGGGAGGGCTCACACTGGACCGGTTCGTTCCTGAAGGACTACACCTTCTGGAAGGAACCCACGCTGGAGGAGTTCATGAAGAACAGCAGCCCATGGTGAGGACTCACATTGGAGCAGCTCATGGAGGTCTGTCTCCCTCTGGAGGAGGAAAAGAAGGTGAAGAGTCCTCCCCCAGAGGAGGAAGCAGCAGCAGAAGCAACATGTGATGATCTGACCACAGTTCACATTCCCTTGTCCCCCTGTGCCGCTGCAGGGGAGGAGGTGGAGAATTCAGGAATAAAATTAAGTCTGGGAGGAAGGGAGGGGTGGAGATAAAGTGTCTTATGGTTTGGTTTTATTTCTTATTATCCTATTCTGATTTGATTGGTAATAAATTAATTTTCTCCAAGTGTGTTTTGCCTGTGATGGTAATTGATGAGTGATCTTTTCCTGTTCTAACTTCAACCCATGAACATTTTGCTATATTTTCCCTCCCCATCTAGTTGAGGAGGTGAGTGACAGAGCAGCTTTGATGGACACCTGGCAACCAGCAGGGATCAGCCCTTAGCAATAAGGAACCTTAGAATGAAGGCGGGAGGTGCAATTCAAGAAGAAGCTCAGAGATGTACATTTAAGCAATCTATGTATCTGTTTGCAGAATGTACTGGAGATTCAAACTAGAACATTAAGGTCAAATTAGTGAAATATCAGGAGGAGTGTGTAATCTACACTGAAAATGGTGTCAATTTCCCATCTGCTGAGAGCTGGCAAGTAGCAGAATACAGCCAACTCCCCAAGAAAACTGCCAGACTACATAGGATCAAGTCACGTCCAAACGTTTACTTGCATATATTGACTCTTCAGTGAACCAACAAAGCTGGTGCATAGATTCTTTCATATTATTTTTCCCCTGTGGAAAGACAGAGGCTAGGATGTTTTGGAAATGGGAGTCACATTAATACATGCTGTCTGAAATTATCTGAATTACTTTGCCCAGTACTATACATTTCAGAAGTAAAAAAGCAGGATCACAGGTTACCAAGCAAAAAGGAAAATGGAGCTAACAAAAACCAAGCACTAAGCAGTATCCAAATCCTCTTCAAACAAAGGGAGCAAGGGAATAATTCTCTACTGGGCACTGGTGGTAAGCTTTCATAGAAAAAAACTTAGACAAATATTAAAGCCATAATTCTCTGCAGGAAATCATGGAAAGGTCAGTAGTGAAAATGCAGGTTGTCATGCCTAGAGATTGCAGTATCTGCTTTTTATTTATATGTTCGTAGATTTGATTTTTGGTGTGGAAAATTGATATAGATAATGGGGAAATGAGAAAGAGCAATAATTTTAAAATTTAGACTATGTGCAACCCAAATACTAAGTTTTACATGAAACTGGCTTAATTACAAGTAGTTATCTTTCTTTACAAATATGAGAAATAAGCTCACTGGGGTTTTTGATCAAAGAGCAATGTTTGTGGAATCTGTCATAGGAGAGGAGCTGTTAAACATGAATGCTTGCTTAAGGTAAAGTCTCATATGACGTTTAAGAGACATTGGCTTCCTGGAAAACTCAGTGAGGCTATTCCTGTTTTGAAGGGGATGCAGGGGTTGCCATCCTGCTGTGCTGTGGTGCAGGGACCACTTGATGGTGTTGTTGTGCAGCAAGAAGAAGCAGCCCCCGGGAAGCTGCTCCAGCTCCTGCTCTGCAACCAGCGCAATCAGCGTGAGTGCAACAAGTCCTAGGACTCCTCCACGTCACGGCTAGCCTTGCCATCTAATTAATACATTGACCAACCCGTATGCTGCAGACCCCGCTGGAACAAGAAACAGTTTAGGCTTAGTTTGAAGGCATTTAAACAAATCCAGTACCATGAGTGCAATCCTAGGCAGTTGGACATGACTTCAGATTAGGGCAACACCCTGGGGCCTGGGTGTTTCAGGTATTATAGTGCACTGGTAATTGATGCTCAAAAATGTGCAGTTCCTGGGAGCTGCAGGTCCAGTAAAATCTCTCTTGACATTGCTTAATCTCTGTGTCTACTCTGCCAGATGACAAGATCCATCATTTTTCTAAGTCATCACCACCCTCCTATATTTTTTCCACATTGGGTGATAAAAATGGTAAGCAAAGATTTAAAGCAGAACACACAGGTGCCAACTGTGTGCCAACCAGCCAACTCTGGTATTTTGGATAATGTCTGTTAGCTGTTCTTGTGTTGCAATCCCAGTCTGCACATGCACCGAGGTCAGACACAGGTGTCTGAATGTTTATGGATGCCCTATCTTAATTTCCTCCTAGAGGGTCTAATGCTAGATCTTGTCTGCTTCTGCTGGTCGTGCTGAGTATAACTTCACCATTGGTTTAAACCCATCTCGCTGCAAATTGCAAAATGGACGATCTACCCTTGTTCTTTGTTATGCCTTTGAATGCAACCTGACAAGTAAAATGGTGTTAGTTAACCACACTGTGTAGGTGAACTGTAGTTCAGTAGTTTAATAAAAAAGGCTATTTGGTTCTGGTGCATGCATAAGCATTTTGTAGTCATACAAAGGACTTTTCTATCCATATCTTTTTCAGACAAGATGGCCTGAGAAATCATAGAATGGTTTGGTTTGGAAGGGACCTTAAAGAACATTTAGGTCCAACAACCCTGCCAAAGGCAGGGACACTTTTCACTAAACCAGGTTGCTCAAAGCCCCATCCCACCTAGCCATGACCTCTTCCAGGGATGGGACAGCAACAACTTCTCTGGGACATCTGTTTCGGTACCTCACCATTCTCACAGTGAAGAATTTCTTCCTAATATCCCATCTAAACCTACCTTCTTTCAGTTTAAAGCCATTGGTCAGAGTATATCTCAAGTTACAGTGTTAGGGATCATGGAAATATTTCAGCAAATACAGCAAATACCTTTCCAGATTAAATTATCATAAGAGTGGGGCATTTGGCCATCAGGCAGGAACAAGAGCTGATGCTTGGCAGGAAGTCTCCATAGATGTTTAACTCTGGTCCTGTGTTCAACATTAACCACCAGTCTATCAGCACCCAAGTGAGCCAATACATTTTAACTGCAGCCAATGTCTTTATGACTTCACTAGAGCACCTTATAGAATATATGTGCTCTCACTCTCTGGTTTTGGTTGGAGAAATGTGGTGAGTATATGGTATAGGAAGTCATATATGAGAGGAAGAAAATGAATTTTACAGGAGAGCTGATGTGTTATTTATAGATATCAGAAATAAAGACTATTAATATAATAGTACGTTGCTAAAGGTACTATTTAGAATCAAAATGTGTCGTCAAGTTCACAGTACTCTGCCTACCAGCAGTGCATTGGTTTTGCAATTGTAGCTGATTTACTAAAATATGGGTGTAGATCTAGTATTGATACCCAACTTGAGATGGACAAGACTCTCTAACAACGAAGTTAGAAAGTGTATGCTTTTTTATTAATTACAGATGGGCGCCTACATGGAATAGCTTCCAAATGCGCAGAGCAAAGTCACAAAGTATTACATGGTCTATTTATCCACAAAAGATTCAATACAAATGCATATTCACATTATTGCCACCTCCCATTCCCCGCTTCGTACAGTAATTAGCTGAAAACTAATTAAGCATGCGCTCTGAACTCCTTTTAAATGGGTTGGTGGCTTATGATTTGAGTAGGGGGTGTGAAAGATGAAGTATGCTCCTCTATCTTGCTTTAACCCGTCTACTTTCTGGGTCATGATGATGGATAGTTTCTCTGGAAATTTTCCAGTTCCTTCCCTTCATCCTCTATGAATAGGAATTTTACTTGAAAAATTAGTTATTGTTCAAATCTCTTTTAAAACTACTGATCATCAGTGCAGCTGAACAAACAGAATAACTCAGATAATTAATCTTTAGCTAATCATTTGCTCAGTTACTGAAATTCAGCTGCAATTCTTGCTTTACTTAGCTTTTACTAAAATCCTAGTGCTTTAGTATTTAAGCTCTACTTTTTTATTGAGTTTTTTTAAACTTCATGTTTCATAGCAAGGGAAAATGTTTTCAGTGACTGATAGATGCTGCACCCAAAGGCATTGGAGTGTTGAGTTTACATGGACTCTGGATTAGTTCATTGGCCAGTGCTGTCTGAGGGCACACTGAACTCAAGGCGTTTTGCTTTGACTTTTAAGCATAATTAGCAATTAAACAGGAAAGCAACTATCCAAATATGGAGCTTTGTCAACATCCCCATCCAACGCCTGTTAGACAGGACTGTAGAAGGAGAAATCAGTGTCAATGCCCGTGAAGTTACTCCTAGTTCACATAAATCATAATATTTCACTGTGAATGTAGACACTGAATGATTTTTGATTTTTTAAAAAAATATTTATATTTTCTGTCCTTAAGGATCACTAATCAAGATTTAAATTGAAACATTTATGAATGTTTGCAGAGTATCTGCATTCACCAACAATTTTCAACATGCTTGAGCATTTATGACAAAACAACTCACAGGAAGTATGTTTCTTGGCAATCAGAATGAACTACAAGGTAAATGATGAAACTGATGGTTATGACTTGAGAGTACAGCAGTAGAGTCTTTGACCAATCATATCTGAACTGGCTGTTGTATTGATTTGTGCCAGTAATATTGGTCATTATAAAAACTAGATTAGGAGTCTGACCCCATAAAAACTTCCATATTTTCCAAATGTTTTAATGCTCCAAAATGAAAATACTTTTTTTCCCCCAGATTAATCAGTGAAAAAAATGGAAGTATTCCAATTTTGATTGGCAACTTCACAAGTCATCATTAACATGTAAAAGATGATGTGCAAAAAAGTATCTGGTTTACTTCACCTGCTGTTCAGTTGCAAGCATATTCCCCCTAACCAGAGCTTGAGAGCTGAGCAGGTCTGAATACCTTCTTCTGCATTTAGTTGATAGTAAGGCCTGGACTACAGTTGCTAGACTAAAGCTTAATCCAGATAAAAGTGAAGATAATGTGAGATTGTGACAAGATAATGGAAAATCTGGAAAGAATTTCTATGATTATATGATATAGCAGTACATTATTTTATTTGAAGCCTTGGTCATTCTTAGATGGCCTTAGATGACAAAAGTTCCTCTAAAGACCCCTGTCTAACTTTGTGACTACTTCTGGAGTAAATGATGTTCCATAATATCTCATGATTAAGCAAACCCAAGAAATACTGTGGGCATTTTAGTCAGAAAGTCTGTATTTACTAAAGTGGATCCTTTGTTTGAGGGCACTTTTAAATTACTTTAAACATTTTTCCATACCAAAAGCTACAATTGTGAGGTAGAGTTAGCATCAGATTTGTTTGCGGGTCAGACTTTTAACCTCTTTCTGCCCTAGCCAAGCACAGAGTTTATACGCTCCATCAGCTTTAATCTGCAATTCCTACAGTGGCATGTGTTGTGTAGTAGGTCTGTATTGTAAAACACAGCTCTTGTGAATGGTATGGTTTACACTTTCAATCTTTAACTGCATCCAGTTAAATTTTCACACATTGTCAAAAGAAGCCACCACAATGGAAATAAACTCCCAGCAGCAGCACCCCATATAGAAACCAGTGCCTTTGCTGCTTTAAACACAAATAAACTTTCCTAGTAGACCCTTTAATTTACTGGAATCCAATATCTGGTTCTAGCAGCAGCCATTAGGAGATATTTCAAGGCAACAAGAATCCCTTAGTCTGTGTGAATTACTGCAGAGAAAGAAAGTAAACTCCCAGCCCAAATTCTTTTAGAGGCTTTCCCTCAGAGAATGTTTTATTGTCCACAGGGCAGTCAGGAAATCAAACAACCAGACTAAAAACCACAGAGCACCCAAGGGAGACAGAAAGAGAACACACCTTTTCTAACCCCGCTTCCCCTTTCTTTTATAATCCATCCCCAAATATTAGGGCAGACCACTAGGTCCTAGTAACCCTCTACTCATTGAATGCTGTTATCCACTATGTTGCCCAGAGAAGAAATTTCTTTTTAATTGTAAAGATTTTTTAAAGTCATAAAGTTTTTCAACTTTTCTATTATTCTATTATCTGATTTTGATAAAAATATTTTCTTAGTTTAAATCTAATGAGCATAAAATGCACATTTTCCCCAATTTTCTTTCTTTCTGTTCATCTGACTTCTTTTTAGGCTTGACTTGATCCCACTTGACCCTCTTCCTACCTTTCCTTTAAGCCCCTTCCTGACCAGGGCTTTGCAATGAAGACAGAAAATAAGTAATGGATAATAAAACCCCTCTGATCAGTTACTTAAATGCTGAGTTTTACTGGTTATGAGGAAAAGACACTTGTACTAAAAAGTTTGTACAGAAATATTTGCAGCATCAATTACATTGATGATTTTGCAGATTGCTGGGAGAAACCCAACTACAGCAAACTTTTTCTTTAATTTGACATAATTGTGTATAGAGCCTTTACTTATTGTATACTTGAAAAGGAATTTGTTTATAAGAAAAATACAGAAAAAAGGCAAAAAATATAAAGCATCATCAAGCTATTGGCATAGTTTCTTTTCATTACTAGCTAAGTAAATATACCTAAATGTAAGAGTATAATTACAGGGGCAAGACTTCTTCTGTCCTTATAAAGATTTTCAGCTCTATTACTATAAAATGGAGCGTTATTCTTCTGAAAATAAACTTACAAATGTATGAATACTACTTAATAATTACACTAAGTGTAGTTTAATATCATAATAATGAAATGCACAAACCACAGCCATCAAGTTTATGTAGTAAGTGAAAGGTTTCTTTGGCATGTTTGCTCATGCTATTGCCCCTGGTTTAGCCTCGACCTAGGCTCCCAGTGGATTTCTCTAGCTCTCCTTTGCTTTCTGCTATATTGGATTTTTTCTCTTGTCCCCATCTCTGGATGAAAAGCAGGCTCAGAGAAATGGCTATTTAGCCTCAGGTTAGAGTTGCTGGTCTCATCTGCAGAAACAGAAATCCCTCAAAAGACACTGCCAGGAAATCAGAGCCATTATCAGTGCTGACATTTCACTTCCCAGATGTATGATTTGCTGGTGGCTGCTTCCTGCAGCTGCTGACTGGAGGCTGACCTTGCTGGACACCTACCAGGGCTCAGGGGGAGCATATAACACATCATATAACACAGAATCCTGTGATTCTGTGATTTACAACTCATCTGACTTTCCTGACGGAGTTAAATTTGGTCAAGAAACAGCTATGTGCACTACCTGCACAATGCTTTAATGATTAAAAAAACTGCTTCATTGTGCTGGCAGCTGGGGTGAGCTAATCAGCCACATGACATTGTGACACCTTTGCAACCGACCATTTCCTCAATAAGTTGGCTGCCTGGTTTTGGGTGGTGGGTCCTAAGGAGTGTCACCTGCAGTTTCCCTGGTCCCTAATCTCACCTAAGTTTTAAACCATTTTGTGTCAACCACTTCCCTGGTTTGCTCACTTTTCTGGTGTTCTTTACCTGGGGTGAACACAGCTCCTTACAGCCCCTGTGCAAGGTCAGTGAAGCTGCATCCCCCAAGATGCCTGCAGCTCTGTGGTGCCAAACAGAGGCAGCAGTAGCTGGCTTGGCTCACATCTGTCTCTTGGACAGGATAAGAAAGAGGCAAAGAGAGGAACGGGCAAACCTCCTGTGATTTCAAATCTCCCAGAGGTGCAGAGAGATGGCTGCCCTTTTGTCTAAAGGAGTATGTGAAATGGAGACTTTTTAGCCAGGTAGAGATGCAACCAGGTCATGAGGGCTGTCCACGTGCCCTGGAGCTATCAGCCTCTGTGTGAACTGTAGGCTGTTGCTACCCCATAAATGCTTTACAAGGCAGTTGAATTAATGAGAAGTAAAGAGCAATAGTGGCAAGGAAAGGCAAGTTTTCCTTCCCTGTAGATCCCTAGTTAGAAAATTTAAATTTCTTAAAGGACAGGTCTCTTACAGCAGCTTTACCTTTGTTACAATACATTGCTTTATTGGAAGGCAGAGCTGCACCTCCCTTTCCAAAGTCTGTTTGAGGTTATACTTTACGCTGACTTTTGAAAAACAAAAAGATAAATTTCAAAAAGTGTTTAGGGCTTCTTTCATTTAATTACCAAGAAAACCCCAAAACAACAAAAGAAACAAACAAAAAAAAACCTCACAAGGAAGGTTTATCACAATTTCAAGGGAAAGCAGAAGCAGGTCAAGTGCAAGTGCTTCTGAAAATCCTGTACTGAATGTTTTTGTACTTGCTGCATGTCTCTGCCCTGCACTATGGCTGCGCTCAGCCAGATATAGCCCGGAGATTTAGCTGTGCACCTTTAGAGAGCGATTCTGTCTCTCATATGCAAGCCTCTCACCCAAGGGATCGAGTATCTTGGCTGAGATAGAGCTGCGCACGTAGGAGCAAAGAAGGAGAGAGGGATTCGTTGTGTGAGTTCCACAGACAGTTTAATCTGTGAAAAGACAACAACGAAGAACTCAGACAAAAGAAAAGCCCAGGTTTTTATTCTCCGGGAAAAGGGGGGGAGAGGGTAGGATTTCAACCAATGGAACAGGGCAAAAGGGATTGATTGCTAATGGAAACATCCAATGCGGTTACTCGAGGGATGGATAATAGGGAACAACCAATGAGGGATCTCAGAACACAGAACTTTCCAGGCTTAATACATATTCAACCAAGAAGATACATGTTCATAAATTTATACATAAAATGGGAGGGGAAAACCGTAACCCAGAAACTTGAGCTATGCAAACAGCGGGAACACAGGATTTGGGCTCTTGCCATAACCCAGAGGGAGTGCTGTTAGACTGAGTTGTCAGACCACCAAGCATCTGATGTCTGGCCTTCTGAGGCCATGGTGGCCACAGCTACATGCACTGCAACACTGCACTATTCCGGGGATGTTCACACAGGGCTGCTGACTCTATAAGAAAAGTGAGAGATAATGGGAGCACCTGAAACTATATTGGTGCAGTGACAAAGCATGAAACATCACTTCCATGTGCCTGAGATCTGTCAGCCAGTACTGCAGCTGAGGTAATGTCTGCTATCCAATCTTATACAATAAAATCCAATTTCACTTTGGAAATTGCTTGGAGAAAGAAGGATTTTTGTTATCTGCTTGCAACAGCTGGGTGTTTTTTCCCAAATTACCCTGGCATATAGAAAATGGTACTGAATGTGTATGAACAGGTAAGTCATATGTGTCCAGACCTTCTGAGTCTATATTTGACGTGTGCCTATACCTTCCAGAAACTTCTCACAGGAGCCATCCTTATGGCCCCCTCCCCACTACTAAAACCACAACAGATTGAATTAGGACCATGAACACAGACTCTGACTGGACTGGCTCATTGCTGACTCATGTGTCAGAGAGGAATCCTGCATCTACTTTTCAACAGATGTGGTTGAGGCTTCTTTAAACTTACATAGAGAGATCTAATGGGCTCTCCAAATCCTCTTGAGTAGGCACATACCAGGATCTTCCTAGTGTTACAGATACTGTTTGCTGCTATCTATTTCATCCTGCCTAAATAAATGGCTTCCTCTGTGCGGATTTTATAGGCAGGAGGTTTATGGATGACAAAGATCTGGAAACAAAAACCCTATTTAGGTTAGGTTGTTACTAGTTGAAGGTGGGAGGCACATGGAGGAGTTGATTTATTTATGTGGGAGCACATATAATCTTAAGTTATGGTGGATATTTCTGGAGCCCTAGGTAAAGGCCAGGGAAAAAAAATACAAGGCTTTGCATTTACAAGGGCCTTGTCTCATAATACTTAGTCTTGTTTATATGAACATAAGCTTTCCCCGGTTTATTGGGTCACTTGAAGCATTATTGCTACTGCTGGCTAAAGCTGAGCTTCACCTGTTGCCCTCAACACCAAGATGGCAGCTGAACTGCTCTTTGGCCCCACCTTGCCTCTTTGGTAGCATCCTGTGGTCCACAAGAGCTTCCTGGGTAAGAAATGATCTAAGGGAAGTAATCCAGGAAATACCTGGACATTTGATTTCCTTTCATTTTATGTAGAAAACCAGATGTGCCAAGAAGCTCACTCCAGTGATGATGGTTTCAGTACAGTGAATAAGATAATGAACCCAGGAAAAAAAAGAAAAATAATGGTTTTCTATTGTTTTAGTTGCTGCAATTGTCTGGCTGTAGAGTCAGAAAAGATCTTGTGCTGCCCCACTGGAGCCTCTGGAAAAGTGGGTGGCTGGCTAAAAGCAGCCTCAAATATCACTGTACATTGCTCTAAGGGTGTTGAAATAATGAGTTAGTGCAAAGTACCAAATATAATGAAATTCGTATCAACACTTGAATTCTGCCAATCTTCCTATGTAAGAGGTCCCAAGATTATCACAAAAAAAGTTCAAAGAATAGGTCATAAAAAGTATAAACACTGAATACCATTTGACTGATTCCCACATCTAGTTAAATCATTACTAGATAAAACTGCCCTGTCTGAAATCTCAGCTACAAAAATCCAAAACCAAACTGGAAAAAGAAGCCCCCCAAAAAAAGAAAAACAAAGAATTTTTTCTTTTAAAATACTGCCTTATTTTCTGTTCAGTCAATAAGAAGGACACACAAACTTATCACAAATCTTGTAAAATGGAAAGGTGAAATTGAGGTAGATACTGCCCCAGACTGGGGGACTGAAATAAAATGTTGTGTGACCAAAGTGCTTGCAGGTCTCCCTTTTGTTTCTTGCTCCTAGAAATAGGAAGGAGCTTTAGCTGAGAAGTGATGTCATAAATTCTCTCAGATGCTTGGTTCAGTACCGGTTCTGGTAATTACCAGTACTGTTGTTTCCTTGGGTGATGTGAAATGCAGAAGTGTTCTTTCTAAAGGAAACTTCTCAATTTTTCCATCCACATAAAATTGACCTATAAGAACCTGGGCAAGAACCGCCTGTTAAATGCATATAGATGTTCCTGAAATCAGATTTTCTGTGGGAACTTTGCATTTATGATCATTTTCTTTTCACCAGAGGAGTGAAAAGACACTTAAACCTTTGTTAGAGAAGAGTTGGGTCAAAAAATAAAGCTATAACTTACAATACATTTATAAGTTTCCAGAAAAAGACCACTATTGAAAAAAGCAGACAGCTGCAGTTCACAGTGTTTCGTCATCGGGACAAG
>VYZT01040267.1:0-17918 GCA_013400735.1 Pomatostomus ruficeps
AAAAAAAAAAGAAAAAGAGAAATATTACAATAGTTCTGAAGACCAAACTGCCCTACCAGTTTTCTGTCTCTGGTACTGTTGTTTCAAGGTCATATCACCAGAGGTTGCATTTTATAAAAAAATATATGATGTTATAGAAATGAATTTTACTCTTCTTTAGCAAAGTAGTAACACTGCTGCTGTTTGCATCACAATGGGATAAGTATCTTTGTTACTAAAAATGTCTTGATAAAAAACATTTTAATGACCGCAGGTTACACTAAGGGTTGGTCTGTCTGGTGAGGCAGAGTTGACACAGTGAGAAAAAATTTTCATAGCACTGTTATTCCACCCAAATAGCCCTGGAGAACAGAGAGGTTATCTCTGTGAAATTAAGGGGGTTTTCAGCCCCCAAATACATGCTCTGGTAAGACTACAGCGGATAGCAGAAAAACCTCACTCGTTCCTTAGGGTAGAATTCAGGATACATGAGACATTTCTCTGACAGGTTCACTCAAGCAATGCAGCCCTCAGCTCACTCCCTGTGAACCACCCAGCTCCTGCTACACCATAGAGCACCTGCCAAGAAAATAGAATTACACTTCATCAAATCCTAAGGCTAATCTGAAAATCACACCTAAAAGGGGTAGAGTCAGCAGAACAGAGCAATCAATAAACATTAAGAGGTGAAAGCTGTGGGATAGGTCCAGGACTTGGGGAATGTCCTTTGTGCTGTGGTCTCTTTCACAGGCTCCGTAGACGATGCAAAACAAGCAGCAATTTAAGATGTGGCTCTCCTGTATTTATACACAGGAAAGGAAAACCTGGAGCTAAGCAGAAGAGCAGTCGTTTATTCCAGGCATTTTGATAAAAGTTCCCTCAGCTCTGAGACCAGCTGAAGATGAAGATTAGACGACCAATATGCCTATGCTATTTTATTAAAGGTTTTCTCCAATGCTTTGTTCCAAATGTTAAATGAGAAGACTCTAGGAAATCCATGCCAGTGATATTGGACAAGCAGCCATGTAAACCAGCTGGGCCTGTACTGCAGTAACCTGTTCTCTAGAGTTAAACCTCAATTACGGACTCTCGAAAGCAGAGGGACAAAAAAAACCTGATGAAATTTCACCATGAAAAAGGAAGACAAATATTTGAAAGCTTCAGGGGGCTACAGTTTTATTTCTGCAACCTGGTAGTGAGGCACACCCAGTTCATAGCTGGCTCTTAAATACTGCCTGGCTGAGCTTAATCGCTAGGAAAAGGTTTCTTCGCTGTGAAATTTGCCACATCAATTTTTGAACAGTTACCAGTAGATTCAAATAATATAGAATTCTCCCAGTTAGTTCAGTCTCATTATAGCTGTGCAAGTAGGACATTTATAACTCTCTGATTATGTCCCTCATTAGCAAAGTCACTACACAATAACATCTCTAAGTTATTGTTTCAAGCTTCCTTAGATTTAAGTGGCAATCTCAAGAATAGCACATCTGTTCCTCTATTTTAGCCACTTGCATAAAAAAAAAGGAAGTGTGTGTTTACTTTAGCATTTGTCATGAACTATCATAAAATATCTGATATTTTTACACCTTTAATTCTCACAAACCTCTCCCACTTTTTTTAGAACTTCAGTCTAGTATAAAAGTAACTGATCCGTTAACTAATGAAACATTTTCTGTGTTACAAATGCATGTGGAGAAGCCAAAATGCTCCTGAAATATAGAGGCTTATGAGAAAATACCTATTGCTGTAATAAAGTTAGCATTCCACCTATGTGCTCATAGGATCCCAGCACTGACAGGTAACAGAGTTTGAGAGAACACGGAATGAGTAGCAGCCTGTCCAAAGACTCTTGGGTTTCCCAGTATGATTCCCAGCTATCTATTTTTATGATCAGTACTGATCTTTACTGCAACCCTCTGATTTCACAAAATATCCAGCATATGTGGAGGTAAATTGAAAACTTCAAAATCATCATTCAGTTGTTCATGGTATCATAGCAAAGCCTTTTTTTCTATTCCTACTGAGTAACATGAAGTACTAGACCCTGTAAATGCTTCTTCTTCCTATTTGTCTAATAATAGCTACGCTTTCGAAGGGAACGCAACTCATATGTAGAGCATCTTGTTTGTGACAGCTATTCTGCTCTGTGATAAACCTGCTGGTGATTGCATGTTTCTGTGCATTGAACTTAACGTTTTCTTGAAAGTTTTCTTATTGTGTGAGGTATGGATTCATGACAGTTTTACCCATCACTCATCTCGCTCAAATAATTTTGGTTTTTCACAGTTTGAATGAGGGAAGACGCATACTTCAAAAAGAGATGCTCGTTTAAAGTGTGCATTTGCTTAGTTTTTGGGGAAACAGCACCTACTGACAAAACTACATCTCCCAAAAATAAACATGAGAGCAAATCTGACCAAGGTAAGGCAAAACCAACACAATGTTCTTCAAAGACAAAGAGCCAGAACCAACTTTAAAATAGTACAAATCCCCACCTTATATTAGAACCCTAAAAAGCACATATAATGCTTGTGGACAAGTGTTTGTAAGAAAGATAGCACCTGGAGAATACAAGAAACACACAGTAGGGAAGTTTCTGAATAGAGGAATAGTGGAATGGATTGAAGAGCAATGGAAGGAAATCTGCTGAATTTTTGTTCCCTGTCAGGGCAAGACTCACTAGATGGCACTGTGACACATCCAGAGAAGGTGCTGGAGAGGTTTTTCCCCTTAGGGTGGGAGCGAGGTTATAGTTTGGGGGGGAAGAAAAGCTGCATTTCTGCAGTTCATGTTGGTGTTTGACTCTCTGGGATGCTTGCTGAACTGTAAATGCTTTAAGGTGTTAATAGTTTAAGCAGGTAGGCTCTCTGGGAATAGCAATGTGCCTTAGGGAGAATATCTGAGTACAGACATTGTCTGAATGTTGCAAATAGGGCAAGTGGCATCAAGAATGTACCAAGGATTTTCCATTCAAGTATAAGGTTCTTATATCAGTTACTGCACTTACTTTTCAAATTTTTCACATGATACATATTTTAAATTGACTTACATTTAATTTCTGCTATGTTCATGTCCACAGGTAATTTTTGAGGCACTTACTTGGTTATCTGGGCAATGATAGGGACTGCCAAGAAATTCAGAATTCAGGTTAAGCAGTTATGATAACATTTCTCTGGGACAGCCCAGCAGAGTGTTCATCCACATTGCAAAGCCGTGGAGCCTGACTTTTGCCCAGCCTACCAAGATGCTCCAAGCAGTCTCCTCTCCCAGGAGACAGTGTAGTGGAGAGAATATGAAGCACATCATCTTTACAATTCCTTGAAACACTGCTTTAGACTGATACAAATAGACAGATGCAAGCACGTTTTAAAGGTGCAGACTATGTTGTTATTAAAGCAGACAAAAATCATGATAGAGCTCTAAAAATGAATGGAAGCTGGATGAAGCATCATAACACAAGCTTATCTGTATTAAGGAGCATAAACTCACTGTTGGGGGGTGGGGGAAGTGTTTTGGCAGAAAGAGCTATTATAATAAAAAAGACAATGCCATTTGAAATGGATCTATTACCTGGCACGAAGAATAGACCATTGCCAAGAATAACAAACCGAGAAATATTGAATAAGCTGCTTACTTGCATGTGACTAAATGGCTTGGAAAAAGAGGAATAGGCTTTGATTGCACTCTGTTTCCCTTTGTTTAAATAGATTGCTCTGTTGGTATTGGTTCTGCTATTATAAATTGCGAGCAATTCAAACAGATGAGACCCTTTCTTACTGGAGATGCTTGAGTCCACGATCACGTTAACCCCTGGGGAACAGCTACATGTTGACAGAGAACCGGGTCTCTGCTTTGAGTAGGCTGCACTCTGCATAATTTGGAATTCTGTTTGTGTGGGTAAGACCCATGAAAACAATAATTTATGTAAATCAGAACGGGTACATTTTTAACGTATTCACCAGACGCGTCAGGACACACGCTTTGAGTAGGAGGCAAACACGCTTGGTAGAAGGCTCACGCCGTCTCTGTACCTCATTTGAGGTATAAATAATATCTTTTTTGTATAAATCTTTTATATAAATCTTTATATAAATAAATTTGAGGTTACATACCTTTGTATAAAGAGATCTGCTCGGTCACCTGCCTCTTTATAACACCAAAGGAAAAACTTTATTCTTCCTACCTCTTCCAACTCAGTAGTTGTCAAAATGGTACCATTTTCCTGTGATGATGATGGAAATGAAAAGCCTTTTCTCACAAATGATAAAGAAGAAAATAACAAACCTTATTTGACAATTGTAAAAAAAAAAAAAAAAAAAAAGGAAGAAAAAAGCTTCAAAGCTTAGGTAAATGTTTTGAAAAATTAAATTGGAGGATTATAATATTTCCAAGGATACTGAGAAATTCTGAAGTTTATTAGTATAAATTGCTTTGTAATTTCAACTCATAGCAGACTTTTTAATGTTGTAGACCAAGTTCCACTCGGGAAAATTAGAGACTTTAAACTCCATTAAAGTTGAGTTGGACTGCACTGACAAAGACATCCACGAGAGGAAAGAAATATTATTTTGACATTGCAGTCCAGCCACTACTACTCTAAACTATTATTGTGGCTAAAAAAACCCACTCTTTTTTAAAAAGTATTTTATTTCCCGTTCTCCAAATCTTTTTCACTTTTTTGGAGGGATAATCCTATTCTTCAAATGGATACCCAAGAAATTCCTGATTCAATCACAGTCATCCTCTTCTCAAACTGAACCCTTGTTTCCCTCCACAAACAGATCCAGAAGCCTCTCCATAGTGTTGGTTTCGTTTTTGCGGATGACCACTCAAAAAAAAAAAAAGATGCAGAAGTGGAAATAAAACAAAACACCTTAAACTGCTGGAATCTGCTGCTCCTCCCTAAACAGCATTCCCCAGAACACACACACTGGATCAACTGGTCTTTGTTGGGAAAAAGGCAGATAATGTCCACAGGAACACAGCGTAATGCAAGTCCTGATGTGACCCGAACAGGAACTCCACTGCACAGGCTCCAGTGACAACGAGCAGCACAAACATCACTTTATCCATCCTTGGGAGCTTTGACGAGTACATGAATTTGCTGTTATGTGAATTCCTGCAAGAATAACAATAAGAGCATCCAAGCTCCACCCCCGTTAGTAAACGTTTTCTACTTTCCATAGGAGAGGCCCGTGAACGCTAAGATGGTTTTAGGACATCCAGGTTAGGCAGCTAAATAAAAAAAGAGATTTTTAGTGCCTGGCGTGAAGACCTAACACAACTTTGCAAATTGCAAATATGTAAGCAAATAGAGACATCTAAACTCCTTTTAGTTTATTACAGAGCTCAAGGTACTCAGAAATATTCTGGCTATAAAGACAAAAAAGTCAAGTCAGCTCCTTGAAACAAAAAGTTACAAGGAAAGGAAATGCATAAAAGTTCAACTAAGTAAGGTGTACATAAAACTATTTTACATTTTTGTGCCAGATTGTGCCTTTAATAAAACACTTTGTAAGAAACAAACGTGTAAATAGACAAATCCACAAGGAAAGTTGCTACATCTTGATTTGTTGGAATTAGGTAGATAATAAAAGTTCTACAAAATTATCAAATTCTGTTAACTACAACTAACGCTTTTCTTAGTAAGAGATTGTGGAGTTTTTTCTACCTTGCTTAAAAATTAAGATAATTTGCCAGTACAGATGATAGTTTTGATCAGTCAGAACGTAACATATTGGTTCAGATATCACAGCAGCCTCTCCTTCTGCCACCTGTTTATAAAGAAAGAGCACACATGCAAGGAAACTTTAGTTTTTCTCAAACTTTTTAACAACCTCATTTCCCTCAGAATAGTTCTTTTAACCTTATACCCATGTAAGAGAGGAAAACGGGATGAACAAGTATTTCTTCCCTAAAATTGACAAAAGTGAGAGAAGGAGGAAGTCTATCACCTTTAACTGGCACTAAACTTATTTAAGCGGCTGGCACTGAAATCAGAACCAGGTTTACAAGATTTATTTTTAATACCTGTTGGAAAGGAAAATACAGGTAGCTCAAAACATACTGCTCTAACTGGCTACAAGTAAAGGAAGACACTACTTCAGGAAAAAAAAAAATCAAGATTTTCCATAATAAATGGAGACTTGTGTCTGCACTGCAAAGCAATTCTTTTAAAAGGCTACCTGTGAATTCCTTGTTGAGGGACAGATGTGAGTGCAGAGGGAGGGGAACTCGGAGAAGACCCTTTTCTTTCCAACAGGGCACTTAAAGGAGAGTGTGCACTAAAATAAATACATACATTTCCTTTCGGATTTATTCCGAAGTTCTTGTAACCACTTTTATTCATTAAAATAAATTTTAAAAAAACACAGAAGAGACAGAGAATGCATCACGGATCCAAAAAGGAAAAAAACCAAAAGGTTATGAAGAAAACCTCAGAGGTTGAGAAGAGTGAAAAATAAAGACAAACCTAAAAGTGAGTTAACTGCCATATGCTGTAGGTTATTCACAAGAGTACCTATTTCACTTGTTCAAAGACAACAGCTACCGATCATAAGTGAAATTCAAATAAAAGTGAATGACCCAATCTGTCTGGTTTGGGGGTGTGCTAAGGAAGAACATTCAGAAAGGCAATATAAACAGCTGGTGCAAGTTGTCACAGCACTTTTGACATCAACTAAAATGCAGTCGTTTTCCCAGATTAATAAACTTGTCAACTGCTATCATTTGGGTGCAAAATTGCTCCACTACAAGTTTGTCAGCTACATTAACGCTGGCCCAAAAGGCCAGGGCCAGTGGGAAAAAAGTTGTTGCAATGCAAGATCAATTGGTATCACCCATGTACCCACATCTTCAAATCTGGGCAGATGAGAAATCAAAAAAATCTGCCAAATTCTGTTTCTCACTGATCACCATCAGTCATCACACACCTGCCATAATTCAGTCATTTTTCATTTTTATGGGAACCATGAAACCTGACAAAGCAGGAGGTGTCTATAGTGTTTAGTATACAAAACAAATGTACACTGCTTTGCATATGAAATTTGCAAACACCGCCCTGCACATTTTGCCTAAAGTGTTTAGGGTTCCGTAGTCCAAAAGCATTGTAAAAAAAAGACATCTCCTCCAAAGATATCCTTACATGGGCTGTGCTGCAAATGAACGTTTTAAGGTTGCTCAAAGAAACACCACCAAGGATCTCGTCAAAAGCAGGTTTAATATGAAAGTGAAAGCATGACAAAGTTTGTTGGCAAAGAGAATAATCTACTACTTATAGATGGTTAAAGCACACAGAGAAAAAGCAAACTAAAATCTAAAAACAATCAATCTAAAACCAGAATCAACCCAAAAAATTTTCTATGTGGAAGCTTCCCCTGGCCACCATAACTTTTCAAATATTACGGAAGGTGGCTTGACCACTACATCAACCAATTCCTTCAGGACCCTGGGATGCATCTCACCGTTTCCCATAAACTTGTGCACATTCAGGTTCCTGAGGTGGTCATGACCCTGATCTTCACTTACAGCGAGAGGGGCTTTGTTCTCCCAGTCCCCATCCTGTTGTCCATCCACTCAAGAGGTGAAGGAAGAGAGGTTGCCCTGGAAGACCGATGTGAAAAAGATGTTAGGTACCTCAGTCTTTGCACTTCCATTGTTACCTCTTCACCTGCACTGTTAATCAGAGGAGGCACATCTTTGACCTCTCTTTTCTGATTAACATTTCTGCAGAAGCCCTTCCTGGTATTCTCTGCGTCCCTTGCAGGTTCAGTTCTGGTTTTGCCTTGGCCTTCCTCACCCCCTCCCTACACAGTCGTACTTCTTCTCTACACTCTACCCAGGTCACCTGTCCTAGTTTCCCCTGCCTGCACATTTGCTTATTGTCATTTAGTTTGATCAGCAGTTCCCTACTCAGCCATGCCTTCTTGCCTTGTTTGTCCAATTTCCTGCTCCTGGGAATTGCTAGCTCTTGCACTCTATGGAAGACTTCTTTAAAGATCTGCCAGCTCTGTTCAGCTCCCTTGTCCCCAAGGGCAGTCTCCCAGAGGATCCCACTGACAATTTCCATGAAGAGCTGGAAGTCTGCCTTCCTAAATTTCAGAAGCCTGCCTTTACACCTTACCTGTCCTGCAGTCATCAAGACTGCAAACTCCCCCAATGCATGATCACTGCAAGCTGGGTTACCTCCTTGACATCCCTCATTAGCTCACTCGCGTTGGTGACCCTCAAATCTCGTATTGCATCCCCTCTGTTAGAGCCATCATCTGGCTTAAGAAGTTGTCCCCCATGCCTCCCAGGAGTCTCCTGGATTGCCAACAGCTTGCCATGCTACTTTTCCAGGAGATGTTGGGGGGCTGATGTCCCCCAGCAGGGCACAGACCTGCGAGCAGGATGGCTCTTGCAGCTGGAGCAGGAAGGCTTCACCAACAGGCTGCCCTTGGTCAGGCAGCTGTAGTGACCCCAAAACAAAGATCCCTTTGCTTCCTCTGTCCCTGATTTCTACCCACAGGCTGCTCATGGCTGCTCTTCAGAGACAGCTCTTCAGGCTTAATCCCTGCCTTGATGTAGAGGGCAATCCCTCTCCCTCTCCTGCCTCTCCTAAGACTTCTGAGCAGCCTGCAGCCGTTGATAGCCATGCTCCAGTCATGGAGAAGAGCATGCAGAAGAGCAACATTCGTAGTGCATTTGCAGTTGCATATTCACACCTGCATGCACACACATCTCAAGAGTACATACAAGATTTATGCCTGCGAAAAATTCCCCTCAAATTCTCTGACGTACTCACATCAGCTGCCTTTGCATCCTCTCAACAGAGGAAGGGTTGAGCCTTGAGGTCTGGGGGTATCAGCCCAGAATCTGTCACTGTCATTTGTCAGTGGCTCTCCAAGCGCAGCAGAAGTTAGACTTCCCTGGCTCTGAGAGGCGCTCGGAGGGAGCTGCTGTCACAGCCAGCTGTGGTCCAGGAGGGCTCAAAGGATCCCGCTGAGGACTGCTGTTTATAGGGTCACAAGAGAGTAGGCTTTAGTCATAATATTATTCCACCTTGGCAGCAATTTGAGTTGGTAACTTTCTTGGAAAGTTTCATAGCAAAAATGTTATTCCACATGGATTGTTTTTCGGGAAAGAAAAATAAATTTCCAAAGCTGTTTGTTAAAAAAAAAAAAAAGCAAAACAGGAGCTTGTTAGAACACTAGTCCTGGGAACAGACAGTGTTTCCAATAAGCTCCAGAGGAGCTCGGCTCGTGTGTTGTTCCTCAAGGTTGAGGCCTAACAAGCATTTCTCAGATCACAGAGTGGCCTGGAGAGGGGGAGGCACCACCACAGGCACTAATTCAAATAAAACATACAAAACAACTGCTTAAGACTAAACTATTTGTATATACAAACAGCAAACATGCCCCAGAACTTTTAATTCTCTTACATTTACAGAAGTCATAAATTTCAGTTTCCTAGTAAAGGGAAAACCCTTTACTTATGATTTCCATAATCTTACGTTAGATATGGAATGTAACAGTAGCCGTCTAGGACATATCAGAGCTTGGAATGTTACCGCGTGTGGATTTATGAAGAATATGTTTAGGAACCTCCAGGACTAAAAGAAAATATATCAATAATAAATAGATCACTGATCCACTTGCAGATCAGCTTTTAGGTGAATAATTTCAGAGAAATTTAAGGAAAATAGAAGACAACAACATACATAACTGCAGTGACAATGATTCAGAATAATACTACACTAGTCTTGAAAATGTAATTAGGAGAGAGAATTCCACTTCAGATAAATAGGAGATTGAAAGAAACAAGGGGCACCAAAAGAAGTTAAAGTCTTGAACAGAAAAATATTGAAACATATGAAAACTCATTGAACATATGAAAATGCAAGCCAACATCTGGAGAAGATGTACATATCTTCAACAGATGAGGAAACCTGAAAGCAAGAGCAAAGAAGTGGCTAGAGATTGTGATATTCCAGGCAGAGGGAGAGAAGTTGATTTCAAAGAGAATTTGATTTGGAAATTGATAAAGACGCCATTCCCCATGAATGAAAACAGAAAACCTCACTGTAGGGCTCCTCTACACCTTCATGGGAAATATTAAATTCTAGTCTGATCAAGTAATTTACACACATATGAAAGTGTCAAGGGAAATAGTGAGGGTGAAATAGAAGGAAAAAAAGAAGGGGAGTGTCTATACCAATGCAATAAAATAAAATTTTAGAATAGTTCCCAAATGAAAAGATGGAAGTCAGTAATGACATTCAACCTACTTAGAGATGCTGCCATCAACTACTCCTTAGAAACCTGGAGATGTAGAATATCATTGATGTTTAAGAGAGACACTACTCAAGAATACACTATGGACAAAGTCTCATATATGAGAAAAATTATACTAAAGCTTTCTGTCCACCATCTGGTTTTAGGGGTTCATTTTTGTAATTCAGCTACTCCAGCGTGATGATCCATTTCACTTGAGCATATCTACACAGGTAAAAACAATCTGCAATCTTGTGAAGGCTTTTAAACTCTTATTTTTAGCATCAAAGACTTTGACTCAACATGAGCAGAAAGGTTTTTAAATCCTTGTCCTTTATCCCAAAAGTATTTGCTGCTCCAGCATTATACTTTATTTAGCCCACCATATTGATATTAATTTTCAGTGCTGCAAGTTGGAATGTCAGTGTACATTAACACCTGATCTATAAAGGGAATGCTGAGACCTCACTGGAAGTATTAGTCACCGTGCCCTGGGAATGCAGGGTGTTTTTGTTTGTGTTCTTGGCTCAAATGTCTGAGCTAGACATGTCTCGATTCTTAATAAAACATACACCCAACACTGGGTTCATTATCTAGAAACACTTCAGGATTAGAAACTTTCTCCAACTTATTTAGCTGTTACTAGCCTCCATGATACATTAATTATTTCTGAGGGGCAAGAGGTCAATGCAGTCTAGCAAGAATACGACTCCTTAAACCATGTGCTCTTTACCTACAGGCAAGTAACTTATTTTCCCTTTTTTTTCTTTATTTCTTTTTTCTTAAGGAAACCTTTCAATAACTTTGCTTTAAACAAGAAGGTATTTTAGTTCAAGATTTGCACTGTCACTAACTTAACTGGGGATCTCACAGAGAAATCAGTCGCATCTTGAATTCGGTTTTTTTAGGTTCATCATTGCAACAAATCACAACAAGATGATTTCTCAGTCTTATTGACAGCTACCTGGCTACTCCAGAGGTCACTTCTACCGATTCTAATTCTAGAAACAACCCTAAGTAGCATTTCATTGCCTAACCTACTCTGCCTCATCTGCTCTCACCCACCAACTCCTGGGATCTCTATTATAATACAACCCTCAGAGTTACACTTAGTTTCCCCTTTTTATCCCATACTGCTCTTTTACAACTTTACATCCAACCTGCTCAAGAATTCTCAGGAATTCCCACCCCAGAATACATCTCTTCATGAATTCTGTCGATCTAACTATATTGGCATCCTTTTTTTTTGTCCCCAGCCGTTCTTTGCTGTTGTTTTGTTCAAGCAGTGGTCAAGTACCACATCCTCTGCTTCCAAAGAGAGGTTTCATTTAAATGGAAGAAAAACAATGGAGCTGGGGTTTTCTGTATTGCTGCAAAGAGACAACTGCCACAGTTAACTCATCACTAAGCCTTCAAGCATAAACAGCATTTGTACTTATTTGCTGATGTTTATTTTATAGTAGTAATTGCATAATAATTTGTTGTACGCTTACACATGATCATAATGAAGACTAGGAAGAAAAGGGAAAGAAACACGGTGTAATTAAAGCCAAGGCAAATGAAAAACACAACATCAGACACAGTTTCCATGGAAATAAAAAGCTGTGAAACCTTTCCTTTAGTGTTTTCAAACATTCCTCTCTATTTAGATACCTTGAAGCAGGACTTCAATACTATACAATTAAAGCATCTAAGCCAATTTTTACCAATCAAAATATATTTCATTACATCACACAGACTTTCTGACCATGAAATTTATCACAGCTCCCCAAATGAAAAGCACCTACACATTCTGTCAGTTTTTGAGTATCTGAAGTGTTTTCATTATCAGGAGATTAAAAAGGGGATTTTCAGGAAAAATTAGAGAAAATTTAAGGTTGCCATAAATATATTTATAATATTCTATTTCAAAAAGGATAAAAACCTCTAGGTATCCCCTATTATTTAAAAAAGGAGACACATAACAGACCAGGAAAAACGACTCTGAAACAAAAAACTGTCATAAGAACACTCAGTCTCAATCAGCTTTCTGTTGGATGATGTTATCTACATCTGTTGCTCATTGAACACGCATTTTCTTTTGAATGTAAAAAAAGCCCCAGGTACTGTTAGAAGAGACTTTGTGTTTCATTAGCTCACTTGATAGGCTGAAGCTTTTATCCATCTCTGTGCTCTCCAGGTGCTAGAAAAATTTACCTACTAGTACTAGGAAACCACAAACAATCTCATTTATTAAATCTCACTTAAGTCATGCTACGTCAACACACAGAGAAAAAGATTTCACTTTCATTTAGCCAGTCTGGAGTACGTTACATATTTCCTAGAAATTAGCTCAGATTTCATATTAAATCTTCTGGCACTTGCAATTTTAAATTTGCAATTCCCTAGCCACAGCAGCAGAAACTTAACATTCCCTCTTTTTGCCTTGTTCAAGTAATACTGCGTGTGTGTGCATATTTATATACAGAACCCAATCATTTCATAAACAGCACCGTTTCTATAAATTCAGATTCATAGACACAATTCTCACATAGACATAACTTCAAAGCATTCTTCCACTTCACACCTAGGTTTTGAAATGGTGGAATTGCAGCCTCACTCTTCAACCAGATTCCAAAGTTTAGGCTCCAATCGGTGAGAGAAGCAATATAAAAGAAACACACCCTATTTACTCTGCAACTTAAAATATTTGGGAGTTTATTTTTCTTTCAGGATATACTGTTCTTTTCATTATCTAACATTCATGGATTTTTTTTTTTTTAATGCAAATAGTTTTCAGAAATTAAAAAACAAATAAAAACCATCTGAGAACTTAGGGAGTATAAAGACTTGAAGACTTGTAGGCCTCCACATTCAAAGAATTTTGAAATAAGCATTTATATTTTCAGCTTCAGACTATAACTGTGAGAGAGCAGTGAAAGAAATCAGTCTTTCCTCCATTAATTTGACGTGAATACATTACATGAGATTATTCACGACTCTGAGATGTGAGAGGCATGTTTTCTGTGCTAACAGACAGCTGAAGTGGATTTCAGCCTGTATGGCAAGTTACATGGAACTTATCTCGGAGTCACAATTAACTGTAAAACTACACCCAGAGGTCTTACTTGCATTACAGAATTTTCCCTGAGTGTTTGTCAATATTTGGTACTTCAGATATCTGCAGTTAAATCTCTTCAGCTTCACAGTAATTTTAGGTTCCCAGAGCACCATCCCTTAGTTCCCAGACCAACATACATCCCCCACCAAAAACCTCTCTAAAAGAGTCTCTGCTGTGCTTATGAAGAATCAGTTAATGCAGTATTCAGACGAAAATAAATAATTTTTGTTGAGGCCATAGCAATGCTAAGAATACAATCTATCACAGAATTTCAGAGATATCTCAAGCCAAAACGATGTCTTTATGCCTTTTTCGAGATGTTGCCTACATCTGTCTGTCTTCTGGATATTAAGTTAGCTCAGGGAAACAAGGCGACGCACACAAACTAGGTAAGTCTCCAGAGGTATAATGAGGCAGCCCTACAAATTCTTGAATCAAGATAACAGCAGACAATTTGCCATTTATCTAGGATCTGCAAATAAAACTGGAAGAAGAAACACATACTCAGGGACAACTGGACTATTCAGGAAGACTTTAAAGCAACAACATAGGTGGAAAGGGGCAAAGACCCAAAACAAAAACACATTTGGAACTATTCTAGGTATGTTACACAAAGCCGGGGGGAAATACGGGATACATTATTTACATTCACGTGCATGTGTTAGAAAATAATTGCTTCTTTAGTAAATTGAAGCCTCATAGAAAAGACTTTTCTGCTTCTAATATAATTAATCCCCACACTCTTTTTTAAGAGCAAATGCATAAGCAAAATGAAAAGCCATGTTTCTCACTTGTCAACAGGTTGAAAATCAAAGGAACCTTGGATATTCTATGATCAACAGCCTGACAGATGAAACAGAAGTAGAATGTTAATTAGCATTTAATTTGCTTTAGCAGTAAAGAATAAAATAATTGTTTCCATTTATCAAAAGTATATGGGGGAAGCAATATATTATTACGAAATAGTCTATTGAATTTGTGCTGTGTGTGTATTAGGATGTCCAAAGTAGGTAAATCCTTAATTCAAGAAGCATTGGTTTTCACTTACTTTGCATTAAACAAAATTGCATATACTGATTTGTTAGCAGTTGCAGCATGATCTTCAGCTTACATATTGCTTTTGTTTGTTTTAATGAACGAGAAATTGGATCTTTTCCAAGAATGTAACCTGTAAGTGATGAGATATTCCCCTCAACTATCACTGCAGAGATCAGTTTGTGCCTTAACTGAGGGGGGAGTGAGAGCAGGGACTGGAAAAAGGTGCAAACGGCCACTCCCTCGCAGTTTTACACCTATGAGCAGTTCTGACACGAACCTTCAATTCGAGCACAGCTGTGCCTCTCCTTGAAGGCCAGAGGTACAAAATAAACAGCAGCAAACAAGTTATTAGCTGGTGTTAAAGGACATGCAGACAGTACTGCAGTCTTTGGCACAATTAAAACTTCAGTGAGAGTTCATTTTTTTATGACAACTGACGGAAGAAAATTTGGTAGAACCTCTATTAGATGCTGCTGCTGCTTTTGAAAATCTTGTGGACTTTTATTGCTTATAATAAACCAGGGATAAGACAGGAAAGTTTGTCAAAAGGAGAGTTGTGAGATCCAGAATTAGAGCTAGAAATAACAACGGCAGCGCTAAAACACAAGTGTCAAAAGAAAATATAACGATAGTCCAGGGAAGTGACACCATCAGATTCCTCCCCCTGCCATCCCATGTTTCTCCAGGATGTGGAATAGCCCACTGAAAACAAATAATACACAGTAATGTGCTATTATAAAACACCTTCCAGAAGCAACTACTACTTCAGTTACTTTTTTTGAGTAATACACTCCCTAAATTTCTGTCCTGTTAAAAAATCATCAAAGCAATCAACTGCAGAAATAGTCCTGTGGCAAAAATTGTGTGAAAATACTGTAATTGTAAGAGTCTTGTGGTACATGCTTCCAGATAATAAGAGATCCACAAATATACTTCCAGAATCTTAACTAAAGATGAGGTTGTCATTAAAAAAAAACAAAAAAAATAAGAAGGTGGGGAGAAATGTTGACATATACATAGAAATATATCTGTTTCAGATATATCTGTTCTAGGAATATATGGAAAGCTGGAAATAAGGACTCTGAATCCAGGCATATTGGTCTGTCTGTTAGCTACAGTAACTGTTAAACAGTGCAAACGTTTTGAAGGAAAGTGCAAAACTTTTGAAGTAAAAGTTACTGAACTGGAGGGGTGAAAGGCAAGGATGGATTAAACCTGCATTGTATTTCTCTCAAACAAACACTAATTACATTAATTAGAAAAAGTAAAAGGAACCGCTGAAAGCTCAGTAATTCTTGAACTTAACATGATTTTCAGAAATTTTAGAAAGTAGTAAAAATGTGTGTATTGTTAAAAAAACATACACTATTTGGAATTATTACTCTTTCTTTTCTTGTACTAACATTTCCAGGGAATACCTGTAAAAAACCCATGTCGATTGTACATGTGTTAGATCACACACTAGATGGGACAACAAAGTATTAAAGAGTCAGAAGTCAGGGAAAAGATAATTGTGAATATTTAAAGAGTAAATAAGGATTTAGTAATATGTCTATTAGGCTGTACGCATGACACTGATCATGGATAAAAAGGAGAACAATTAAACAATAGGATAATTACTTCCTGTTCGTAAGAGTTTATGGAAATGGCTCTTGACTAATATTTGTTGTCTACTGTTCTCCAATAATTTAATCATTATTATTTCCTACAATAAAAGACAACAGAATTTATTTCAAACATTGGGTCTAAGCGGAGAGCTCTCAAAGCATAATTGCTGCTAAATGAGTGCACATTTGTAAAATTCCATTCTTGTGTATGTAATCGTCAGTAATTTATTGGTGGCTTGAGGGGAGAAAAAAAGAACAACAAAATCGAGAGCAGCAAAACTCAACGGTGAGTTAAAGCTTTGGGAAACAGTTAACAAAGAGGATGAGTGAAGATCAGTCTTGGGGTTTAATCAGGTTCAAGGGGAAAGAAAAGTCTTGATACAGCTGGACAATTTAAATCAACTACAGCATGCAACAGCAGAAAAAGGTTTGGATAATCATTCATTAATATCATTTACAATAATATACAGCTGTGATTAAACCCACAAAGAAAAGCCAAAGATGCCTAAACTAGAACTCTGAATAAAGGGGGAAGCTAATATCTGATGACAGCCGTAGGAATACAATAAAAATATCATCTTCTGCCTTAGTATTTCAATAGAAAAAGGGTGCTGAGGAATAGGAAAAGAGTCACAATGGCAATTATATGATTGGTAAACATACTTTAGAGACAGGTTCCAGAATTTAAATCTGTTTATCATAATAAATAAAAGGTTAAGAGGTGATTAGATAGAATGTGTTAAGTAGCTACACAGAGGTTAGTAACGTAAAAGGGATTTTCTCAATCTCTTTTAAGAGTACGATGGAACAAGACAAATACAGAATTGACATTTTTAACCATTGGTATAACTAAGTATAATGTGAAAAACTCCAAGGACTATAGAGAGTTCTCTCTCTCTCTCTCTAACTGAAAAAAATGTCAACAGTAATATTGGCATAAACTACCTGTAGCTTAACCCAAAATGGGATAAAACAGTTCTGAGACAACAGAGAAGAGACTGCCATCTAGCTTGAGTGCTGCTTACACAACCCCCTCAGAGACAAACAGTAATTATTCCTTAAGATTTTTATATTTTCACCCACTGCACTCAACTATAGCACATTCCTCCTGGCCTTATTTACCTTCCAATTGCACTTCAGTGTTATCCAGTCCACCCCAGAAATTCCACTTGATGAATAGACACAAGGCCTAAGTTTTGCAGCCGTGATCAAAGAAAACCAAAAAGCTTCTGTTTTCACGAAGAAAACTGAAGCTTATATTTAGAACATAGATTGACTCAATGGAATATTCATTCCATGTCTATCAAACCACTCATACCAACGTTCTTTTATGAAAGTCATAAATAAATGCAACATTGGCGCTTTATAAAATAATAAACTCCGACAAAACACAGTTCTATAGTAAACAAAAGAAAATCATATTTGAATTAAACTTGAGTATACATGAACTTCAGGGTGCTTGCTTGATATCTTCAAAAGAAAGAGAAAATAAATCCATTTTCTTAGACAAGGAAGAGTTGAAATGCATGCTCACCGCAAAAGATTTCTTATTTATATTCGTGTCACCAGGATCATGAGATATGTTTGTGATATGAGAAACTCACCCAAAGGCAGGAGTTGCTGAACTGTCTGCACCTCCCTCATTCAGACTTTTCCCTTCTCCAGTGCCAGGACAGCCCTTCTAGTCCAGCACAAACAGCACAACTTGGCTGGAGGTTTCTCCTTCAGCCCAGGAATCACTTGCTCAGGAGTGAACTGCTCTTTCCATCCCCATTTCACACGTGGTCCTGTACAGCTCAGATCAATAACAAAGGCCTCCAAAGTTTCCTTACATTTTACCTCTGGAACACTCTTTTTTTACTGTAGATTTGCATCTGCTGCTACGGTGAAATGAGTGTCTGCTTAATTCCAGCAAGGAAGTGTGGATGTTCTCTGTGCTAT
>VYZT01040281.1:0-26366 GCA_013400735.1 Pomatostomus ruficeps
TAATAAAATGACTGCAGATATAGGACATACTGAGATGTGTGATTAAAATGACATAGAGGGAATCGGTAAAAGAAAGATAAAATTGAACACTGTAATGCTATACAAAGTAGGTGTGGTAGAACTACACAAAATAATGTAAAGTTACGGGAACAATCCTATTTTTATTCAGAAAAGGAACTAGTCACTGAGGAAAGGGAAAGAGGAACTAAAAGTGCTTCTATTCTGTATTCACAGTGCACATTTCAATTGCACAATTCCATTGTCATAAACTCTGTAATTTGTTCATAGGGAAACCAGAAGTCCAGGCTATTATTACTTTTTAAAAGGACACAATGTTTACAGCAACTCTTGCATTAACATAGAATGGATGCTGTTTAAAAAAGATCTGAATACTCCTGCTTCAGGACTTCAATCAAGCACTAACCAACAGAAGAAAAAAACTGCTTTTTAATGATTAAATACAAATCCAGTAGCTTTCCTTAGAAGTATGTGGTAACAGCCTTTGAAAGGGGAATTAGCCAGCACTAAATACATGGCTAGTCTAATATATCAATTAATATGCCCTGAACAAAAATACCTCTTAATACAAACAAATTTTGCTGCAGTATGCTGCAAATGTAAATTTTTTAAAAAATTCACATTTCTCTACATTTTTATGACTACTTAGTTGAATTTAATGGTGTAGGACAGCCGTTTCAGCAAGAAATGAATGTGGTCTTCACATCTGTTTCATTCCAATGGAAATTCTATTGATCATCTGTCAGTTAGACTGAAAACACTCAATGTTTATTATGCTTTAGTATTCTGTCTCTGCCCATTTACCTCAGGAGTCTGCCATACTTATACAGTGGAGAAATAAAACTGAAATTAATTACTGATATGATAATATAGCTAATATATCAATTTTATGCCTTAGTATTTGTTGATACTGATAGAACGGATTTATAATAAATTTTGGTATAAGACAAGTCAATTTTACTTAAAAAACCTAAATATTTTATTACTTCAAACAAAAGTTTAGGGAAATAAAGAGAAAAGATGTAAGTGATTTTTTAAGTGCTTCTCTATTGGTACAATGAAATATGATACAATTTTGTAATCTGATTTGTGGATTTAAGAATAACAATTTCAGTTTCTCTCTGGTGGGACTTCAGTCCAAGGAAGACATGCACTGATGACTGCAGAGGAACATGAAGAGTTCAAAGGCGTGATCTTAAAGATGTAAAGCAGAAAACACAGCATCATTATTCACTGGAGTCAGTGGAAATTTTCCTCAGCTGACACAAGTCTCTGGTGTCTAATGAAGTGAAAATACAGGTTGTTTTTCTCAAGACTTTCCTGTTTCCTCGGCTGGCAATTAAAGACTTTAAGTTGTCAGTGGTGGAAGAATACATCTCTTATTATGCACCCTTTAGATCTGCATTGGTTTCTTATTTATTAGGCAACTCAGGTGGAATGTAGTACCTTCCAGCATTCCAACTGCTAGATTCAGGAAAGATCAGGAAGATAACATATCATCTTGAAAAGTCAGGATGAGGGTACAGGATAGCCATGAGTTGTAACTGCTGATTAACAAATAAATAATATAGGTTTATATTTTATGACCTTAAAAAGTACTTGCCCTATCCCCCAAATGAAACAGAAGATGAAAAAAATCAGAAGTTTCTAAAACACAGGATATTCTATGGAGAATTAGACTTAAGTCACGACTTTAAGGCAGTAAATAGGATTTTCTAAAGAATGTTGTTCTTTGTGGATCAGCTAGATCAGTATTAGGCTGAAAAACAATCTTATCAGACTGAAAAATACAGAGTTGTTCAATGGGATTTTGCTACAGCTTGTTATTTGGTTGCGTTGGGGGTTTTGTGGTTGGTTGTTTTTTGGTTTTTTGGTTTTTTGGTTTTTGTGTTTTGATTGGTTGTCTTTTGTATGGTGGTTGTTTTTCTTCCATTACATACCATATAGTAGGATTCATCTTGGTAGCTTTTTTCTCTTGCACATCTTAAATTGTTTTCACGACCAGGCTAACTTGTACACTTTAGACAGGATGCTGTGCAGGAAGGTGGTGTAGTCCCTGGAGGTACAAGCACCACACGGTTGTACCCTTCCAGGGCTCTAGGGAGATCTTACCCATGAAAATTTGCTCTACCTTTCATGTGCTGTATATATTTACACAGGCCAGCAAAAGTCTTGTATACACTTGATATACTTCCTGCTCCAGATGCTCAAACTCTGAGTGACATGGGCAGCCCCAAGAAAGAAGATATTATATTTCTTCACTTTCACTGGGCACAGCCTCAAGAGAGAATAAGATCTGTATCCCCTGCTAAGGGAACAGAGTCCTTGGGCTTCACATTTTTCTGAACTCTCCTTTAATCTCATTTGACTTAGCATGCATTTTCAGTTATGTATTATTCTTTTAGAAATTTCATCTAAATTTTTTAGAAGACATCTAAGAACACAGACCCTTTTCTGACATAGTTGTGGATAGATAAAGGCTTGGAGAACTCAGCTATTCAGGAGTACTTTGGCAGGTAGTGGGATTAAAGCATTACCCCAGGAGGGTACATGACAAATGACACAGGACTGGGAGTTCAGCTGAGATTTCCCATGTACAAATTTAGAGATTTCCACTAAATGCTATCAGTTTCCTCAATTACCTATGTGATTGTTATACACCAGGTTTAAACTTCAGTCAAATGTAACTGAGGACAGAGTCACATAAATTACCACAACATATTAACTAATCCATAGTAATTACATATCTGCATACCCTTACTCTGTGGTAAATATAAGTTAAAACTCAGAGAAAAAAAAAGACAAGGCATATAAAATGACTTTGCACCCATGTGAACAAGAGCTGATGTCATCAAAATGTGACCCTTGAGACCCAGTTTGACTTGCTGCCATTCCAGACCCAGTGGCCAGTAAACACACAGCAGGCCTCCAGATTGGTTTGTTGTTTGTACTGAGCTGGAGCTGCAGGGTTAATCTGTATGTCACAGAATGAGTCCATGCAGCACCTGAGACAGGCTTTGTATGGACACAATGAAATTTTTCTGTACATAGACAGAACTGTTCAAGCCATTATAGTGCCTTGAAACTTTTAGTATGAGAAACGTCTCCTACTAACCTGACCAAAAGAATTGAAAAAACAAAAAGTCTGTCTTTAAACAATTGGACAATCTTTAAATAGAGATGCTAGTATTGTCTTCAGATGTTTTTGATTCTTCCCATTTCCCCAGTATCTATTTGTGCAGCTGTGAGACTTAACAATGAGACATATTAAAAGGGATATTATCTCAATGTTTACCTTCCAAAAGGACAAAGTATCACTGTATATAGCTAAACCCATGCCAACATTGTTATGTGCTGTAAAATTCCAGATCATCAATTGTCATATTTCATGAGTGGTGAAACAGTGAATGGGTCCAGAGACACACACACACACACACAGGTGCTGTAACACTGTCCTAAATTCACATGTAGAGTTTCTCTAATCAAGGGTTTCAATTTATCAAGGCCTTGGAGCCTGGTAATGTGAAAAACTGTTACACACGGGTTTTCATTTATATTTTAAGGGTTGAATCAGCTATTTTTCTTCAACAGCTGTCCTTTTACCCCTGCAAGAGGCATGAGTTTAGGAAGACAGTGACAAGATATTGCTGTTCCACAGTCCTGTAACCAAAGATCAGGCTTGGCAAAAGTAGGTCCTGATTTGAATTACTGTATGTCAGTATTCTTCATACTCCTCTGCTAAAAAATTGAAATTACTTGCAAGAGTTTTAAGGCATCAGAGATATTTTAATCAATACACCAAATTCTACAAAGTATGCAGTTTATGGTGCCATTTGAGTTTTTAGCTTATTTGTCCCACCAGATGGACTGGGAGAATCAAAAGTATTTAATTATACAGATCATTAGCATGGGTTCAAGTTCATAATTTTCTTGGGCCTCAGGTTTTCGATTCCATTATTAAATTGGGGCATTCAGTTGACAACATGAACCTACAGGTGAACCTACAGGTCACTGGAAAATTAGTTTAAAGTCTTAAGAGAATTATATTTCTGAAAGTGATGAGAAGAGGATAATGATTATAATATTCAGTCCCTTGAAGAAATAGCTATCATCTGGAATGGTTAGAACATGCTTTCTTTCTTTAATCCAGTTCTTTTTCATTATTTTTTTTACCTGGTCTAGATTGTATAAGGATTTTTAACACCTGAGTGGGAAAAGCAAATACTTCAGTATTCTCCAGTTTCACGTTCTTGGCATAAATTCATCAGTTGTTGGTTAATTGCGACTTCATTCATTGCTATACTTATTGCTTTCACTATTTAATTATTTTATATATTTTTATTCGTGGCTTTGCTAAATATGTTTGCAGTAACTTTCTGTGATTGTCTCAAACACTGTATTGCTTGTACCAGATGATAGACTTAAATCCCTAGTTGCTAAATCTTTTATTTATATCTCTAAAATCTTCACTCAGTTGAACTATTTTAGAGTTGAACCTTTTAGAGATGAAAGGATAGCTCAAGATCCTTCTCAGTCCCCTTCTTCAATTTTTAGATGAATTTGGGGTTAAGTTTTACTCATTAACTTCCGTATGTCAGACAGACTTTTTGTAGATTTTCCAATTAGTGATTGGATTGGCAGCTCTTTTATTTTTTTATTTTCAAAGTAGCTTTTTATTTGAAGCTGAACTAGCATTAGCAGAAGTATTCAGTAACATGTGGTCATCACGTATAAGAAGTGGATTTGAACCATATCTAAGAGGGTCAGCACTGCCCAGGCTGTGTTTCTCTCCCGAGCTGAATGCCAGTTGCTTGATGCTCATTCATTTGCATCTCTTGGATTCTGCCATCAACAGGTGTACACAGTTGAAGAGCATGGAATGGATATCCTTATGTGGTCTTCTAGCAGAAATGAAGAACACAAATTGATGTATGGAAGTGTAGTTCTCTCCAGTAACAGCCTTTTCAGAGTTGCCTCTGAAGCTGAAGTGGGGTGGAGTCAACCCACAGAATTTGCTCTTGATGATATTTCTTTCACCCCAGAATGCACTGATGGAGGTATGGTATTACAAAAGTATATATAATACACGTTTTATTTTCAGAGTGCAAGGAAAATTGTGGCATTTCGTATGTCAATGTATATGACAGTTATAAAACCTGAAATAATTTCCATTTCATGTGGTTTGTAGAAGACAGTTTTGTGTTTTAGCTAACAGTTGGACATATGAATAATTACAGCAACTCAGAATATTACTGTCATTGAGGGTCAACTGACCCATGGTTGAGAGGAACTTACTGCCATTCTACTATATTGGTTTTCTCCTGTATGAAAAAAAGTCAGAGAAGACTTTAGTTTGGAATGGAAGAGTTTTACGACTATCAAAGTGGTTTACAATGATTTTCAAAGAAAGTGGTTAGATTTTATCTTTGCTCTCCATAAAATACAAATGTGTACCACATTTGCCTTGCTGACCTGTTCTTCAAGAATTGACAGTCTCACTTCGGCTACGCAAATACTTGATCTATGTAGAAAAAAAGTCAAATGTCTTCTAACGTCCTGGTCTTTTCTGTGAGAAAAGCAGTGGTTTACTCTGCAAACAAAATGGAGCATATGATACAATATCAGAAGAAAAAGAACAGTATACATGCAAATAGATTTCTGATAGAAATATCAGCAGAAATTAATGACCAAGGACAACTAGGAATTATTAATGTTAAATAAATGCCAATATGAAGGTTATAAAAATCTTCCTAGATAACCTTTCTTTCTATTAACAAAGCTCTTGTTGTTCAGATAGGATAGCCTGTGTATGACCTAGCTGTCATGCTGCTCAAGAAACTTTTTTTTATTATTTTTATTCTGATAAGCACCTCCTGGAGGAATTAAACACATGCTGATTAAAGCTTAAAGTGAAATAATATGTTCACATGGTGGCATTTTTTCAGTCTCAAGTTGAAGAAGAGTTTTGTTTATTTTCTCTAAATAGGCTCAGGCAAATAATATTTTGGAATGTAATTCAAGGAGTTGCAGACTATATGCATGAACAGGTATTTGTTCTACCCGTATCACGTTAATCATCTTTTTCAGCCACATCTTAAGAATTACATAGGCAGTTTCATGCATAGTATAGGACAATAGGGAAATTTTCAATTTATATATTTTAAGTACCTGTAATTCTGAAAAAATCATAGCTATAGAAAAAATAATTTTATTAGAGCAATATTTTCTAATGACTATTTTTCTCCAAAGATTTTTCCAGCTGTAGAATACTTGAAATTCTCTAATTTGTATCACAATCTGCCTCTCTTAGAAATGTGATATATCATAAGTTTGGCCTGAAGAAAACTTGTTGGAGTTATATTGGTTACTTGCAGTTTGTTGAATAAGTCAAAAACTTATGCCTTATCTACATTCAGGTTGTGACTTGATACATAATCTCCTTTCCAGACAAAAATCTAGATCTAGGTGCTGTTACTTAAGACTGGTTTCATACTGTCCTTGGAAGAGTCCTATCCTAATAATCCTTGCTGACCTGGTAGGCCAAATCTGTGCTTGTGAAGAGGCAAGAGAACTACATAAAATCCATGTAATAAAACAAACCACAGCAATTTAGGAAAGAAAAGAACCTACTTCTGACTTTTTAATACTGTTCCTGACAAAGAGCTGCTTAGGAGGGGGTGCTGTTTTTTCCTAGTTGTTGCTAAAGAGCTGCTTAAATATTCAGATGGTAAAATTTGAAGATGTTACCTTCCAAGAGTATAAAAGCACTGTCCTGTAGATATTCGAGCAAGAACATTTTTCTGTAACAGAAACACTGGGAAAGTTTACCTAATCCGCTGTCAGTCCTGCTTTGACTGTTGCTAAATTATGTTTATTCAAAGACAGCTCAAAGAAAAGCGTATTACCTGCAGTACAGGTTTTGTGTAACATTCTTCCTTTCAGAAAATAGCTATACTACTGCAGATCTTTTTCCTCACTCTGTATTATCATTTTTCAGCTTGTCTTTAATTACTTGGAGTTTCCTGAGGCAACATGTTGTAAATAGAAGCAAACACAATTTAGCTGGTTGGGAGCTCTAAGTAATGAAGCATTGCCAGCAGCTCTAATTCTGTGTGGGTTTTATGTTTTTAACTAGTCAGTCCATATTAACCACGAGAGTTCCTAGATACCCAAGAATATTTCTGAACATTTAAGCAAGGTGTGGTCAAGGTAGTGCTAGGTCAAGCTAGGCTTACTGCAGAAGGAGATTTAAGCTGATGTTAATGCAGAGGGAGCTGTCAGTGGCACAGGATCCAGTTCAGAATTAGCTGCTAAATGAGATATATTCTTACCACTTTTCAAGGTCCATGACATTCTGCTGATGAAGTTGTGTGAAAATCTTATTTTACATCCTAGGGACAAAAGAATTTAGTTGTTACTTAGTTGTAAATAATAGCTTGATTTAAAAAAAAAAAAAAAAAAAAAAAGCCACAAAACATTATTTCTATTTAATGTCTTAATTTTAAAATAGAAAGTTAAAAATAGAAGTTAAAAACCGTTTCCATTTCTAATTTCAGATGAACCAAAAATTCCAAAGTATTGAATCAGATTTTATATTCATCAATGTCTTTCTCATAGTATTTTCTATCTGTGCTGAAATAGGAGTCATTGCAGAAATTCTAAAAATTACTGCTATACCTAATTTAAATCCTACCATTAACCCGAAGTTGCCTGTTAACCAAACTTTATTCTGCTTATGAAAATCAGAATATTATATTTTGTCACTCACTCATTTCCAAAGAAATAAATCAGATGGACAAATTCTGTGTAATTTAGAGTGTGATAATAGTTAAAGTAGCACTTCTACATATTGGAACAGTATTCTGTATACTGTAGAAGTATGTAGAAACAAATAAATAGTAAATATATTTTGCGGCATCTTCCAAAGATCACCCAAGTGAAATATTTGTGTTTATGGAGACTTTCTCCTGGAAGAAGGTAAATCTCAGTATAAAGTCAGCACTGAATGATGCTCCAGCTCTTTCACGCAGTCAAGTTACCTGCTAGGCCCTATTTAGCTGAAACTCTTTGGAAACTTATACCTCTAAATTGTACTGCTTTAAGAAATTGCTTAAGTAATTTTGGTTTATTCAAAAAGAATAGTGTTGACATATTTAAATGAATATTTGGGATGAATCTTGGGTGTAAAGAGGAGTGCAAATATCATGTGGAGCCCAAGGCTCCAGAGTACTTGAGAAAACAGTATTTGCTTTTCCACCATCAGTCATGCTTATCACCATTTCAGTTTTAATATTGCTTACTGAAATAATTAATTTGAATAAAATTAATCTGGAAGTGCTTCTGTGTCTGTTCTTCTACTTCACCTTTCCTTATCATTCTTTCCTTTTTATTTTCTGGTTTTAGTCTATGTTTGCTGCATAGTTTATTTCCTGCAGCTGCTCAACACTATCTGAAGTAGTTTCCTTCTTGTCTTCTGTTTTGTGAACTACTTTTTATCAAATTTTATCATTTTATTTTAAAACTTTTTTTACTTCTGAGCGCTTTTTTTCATCCATTCTCTTCTTGCTAAAACACTTTTTTAAAAAATGTCTTTTTAGACTATAAACTTAGTACATGAGAAAGGAATGTCACTGCCATAAATTTCCCACCATGCCCTCCTGCAGCTTTCCTTTCACCTGAAAGATTTGTCTCCAGTAGAAAATATTAGTATGTAAGGACACATTGGAGATAAAAGAGCAATTCAAACAGTGTAAAGCATTCAGCACAGACAGGACATGTCACCTCTAACACTGTGTCATCTGACCATGGTGGAATTGTGAATACAGAAAGTGCTATTTCCCAGATGCAATGGGTTGGGGCTTTTTCTGATGTTGTCATTGTTCTTGACTTCACCACACAGGTTACCACCAAAAGGGTCACCTGAAAGCTGTTGAAAGGCAGCTTTCACTTAGGTGAAACATTTGCTTTGACATGTCATAACTCTTCCAAGCCTCCCCATTTCTGTGTAGCAAAGCACAAACTAGACCTTTTGTATAGGTTGTATATAATCCTTACATTGACCAAGCTTTCACTTGCTGTGAAAAAACAAATAGAAGAAGCAAATCTGAATCTGTGAATGGTAAGACAGGTTTTAGCTTTACATTCAAGCCCAAGGGTATTTTTAAAAACGTGTACAAAGGCTTTCCATTACCCTAAAACCTATTATCTGCCAAAAACTGAATTTTCAATTTATTTGAATCATCATAAGACAGTCATGAAATATAGCCACATCCATCTTTTTAGATCACCTTTCCTGTTTTCTAGAAGAGATGGTATTGCAAAAACTGTGTGGCAAAGGAAATTATATTTCAACCAAAATTTAAGATATTTATGCTCAGAATTTCTTGTCAGCCACAGTAGGTAAATAAGAAAAAAGTGCATCTAGCAATATAACCTGTCTCCAACAGTTCTGGATGTCAGGAAAGGAGTATAAGAAAAGGGGGTCTATATCTGCTGTTTTACCCCAATACATTTACCATTGCCAGCCATTTGTAATTCAGTCTTCCTGAGCCATATGTAGTCTCAGAATAATGATCCTCAGGTTTTTTCCTTCCCTTTGAACTTGTCTATTCCCCTTTTAACACCAGGGAAATTTTTAATATTCCGAAATCAAATTACACGCTGCTGCTTGTATGAATCTAGGTTTATATTCATGAATAGGAAATCTGTTCAGTGCTTTTTCATTTTGATCTTGAAATGTATGAAAGTTTTATTTAAACCTTAGTGATTCACACTTTTGTGTGGTGGGTAGGATTTTCTTAAGGCATCTCCATAGTGCAGAAATGTCACAATAGATGCATGCCATAGACCCAGTCCTGAAGTTCCTTTAGAGTAAAATAATTTGCATTGACTTCCAAACAACAGCAGAATGTATGCAATAGCATAAGAAAAAGTTGTGATCAGTGCAGGTTCAGGCATCAAGACGAGAAGGAAGGTGTCCCAAAGGGCCAGAGCTATAGGTCATTCTCTTTGTTCAAGGTGGAAGGAAATGAATGTTATTAATGTCATATAATTTAAACTCTGTTTATGAAGTTTATGATTTGAACACAGCAGAATGAAGATCGATTCTAATACTTTTTCATTCAATAACTTAGCAAAAGAATAGTGACTCTGAAAACTATTTCCATATAGCTAGATAGCAAAAAGAAAGAGAATGGAAAAATAAATATCTATGTAGATAGTTACCTGATGATGAGCCAAGGTATTCAAAATCAGTATTAGTCTGAACTACTATAATTTTAGATGATATGTGGTGTCTTGAAGGTATCTAATTTTCAGACATAAAATGGGAGTAGCAATTCCTTAGAAATGAATCCCCATGTGATTTCAGATAAGAACTCACAGAGCCAAGGTACATACATCTGGAAATACTAATGTCGTAACATCTTTCCTAGCTATTATTTCTTTTTTTTCTCACAATATATATTCATAGAATCACAAAATATCCTGAGTTGGAAGGAGTATTGAGTCCAATTCCTTGCCCTGCACAGAAGCATCCCCAAGAGCCACACCATGTGCCTGACAGCATTGTCCAAATGCTTCTGGAATTCTGTCAGGCTTGGTGCTGTGACCACTGCCCTGGGGAACCTCTTCCAGTGCTCAACCATATATTGAGTCTTTTTCCTCCCTATTTTATCTCTGCTGCATGAAACACAATGCTTGGATCCTGATTGTTTATAAACCTTCCCCTCTTTTCCTGCCACAGTCTTCCATTTACTTCAAAACAGGGTCTGTGCGTTTATGTGTAATGACATAATCTTTAACCACATTACTGAATACTATTTTTCTCAGGGCTCTCTTTTTTTTTTCAATACAGAGATGAGAGATAATTGAATATTTTTGTTTCTCTGTGCACATTATTCAGATATATCTTTGAATGTAGGATTTCTTATGTTTACGAAGAGTTTTTCTAAACAGCATATAGGTACAGTGTCCAAATATTTGAAAGGTATTTGATGACTACCTTCATAACTACTTCTTATTGCATAATGTCATCTACCTGACAAATAAAAAGAGGATGAGATAAAAATAACCTTTGTAATTTTGAATATTAGTATGGAAATGTCCCAACCTTTTTTGTTTTCAGAGTCATAAAGAATCCTGAATTGACAAAAAAAGCAAAATATGAGTTGTCCAAAATGTTTCTCCTGTGCAGATCCTAAACCCGCAGACTAGCAGTTAGCTGTCTTGGAATTAGGACAATTTAAGAAGATGGAGACTCTAAAATGAGTTACCTCTCCTAAGTTTTAACCAATCCCTTTTCACCAATAAGGAATGAATATGAGTAGATACAAGTGAAAAAGTAATCGTTTACTAAAAAGCAGAACAGCAAAATGAAAAAAAAAAACCAACCAAACAAAAAAACCACCAGTAAATAACCACTGGGTACAAAATTGTTAAATCTCACGAACCCTACGGGAAAAAAGAGAGACCCAAAACGCCAGGAATACCTTTCCCAAGCTGGCACCCGTGTGGCTGGAAAGGCGGAGGGGAAATGGCAGCGGCTCTCTTCTCAGGATGGTGCTCCCCAGGCGGCTCACGGTCCCATGGTGGACAAAAAGAGCTCTCCTGGGAAGTTGGCAGCGTACAGAGCTGCTCCAGTGGCAGATGGAGACCTGTCCGCATGTGTGGGGCCAGCTCTGCCACCCACCCCCACCTCTGGCCACCCACTGGACTCTGCTGGTGTTGGTGCTGATGTCCCCTGACCCACTGCTGTGCTGGGGGGAAATCCACTCTGTTGCTGCTGACACAGGGTGTTATAAGTAATTGCGGCGAAAAACTTGCCAGAGCCAATTTATAATTGATTTGAGATTTATTAGCAAGCAGCAATCAAGCAAAACCAGCGCTAGGGCAGCCAGGGAGTCTCCGCTCGTACCAATGGCGTGCGCTCCCCCCCTTCAGCCCCTTTGCTTTATAGTCTGTTTCTGGTTCTCCATGACATCATCGCATGTCTTCTGCAGCTGCGCCTCTTGGTGCCAGGGGGTCGTCCTGAGCCCTCTTGGTGGTCGAGGGGATGAAGGCAATAGTCTCCCTCCTTGCGTCAGTTGCGACCTGTTACTGTTGGCGCCTGCATTTCTTAAGCTTTAAGTTATGCAGCGTCTCTCACAATACCCTTATTGAGACACAAGCTTTACTTGTTTCTTCAACAGGATGTATGTCCTTGATAATTCAGCAAAATGTGAAATCTTGTTACTTTGTTCATCATCCCTCCGGTTTGATTAACAAACACAACGTTCCTTATTACACAGGGTGACCCAGCCCCACGGGACCAGCTCAAGCTTCATTGCCTGTGGAATGTGCAAAGTTCACTCTAAAGACGGCTTCTAATTGTGAAATGCAGTTTTTTCCAGGTTGCTACAGTGGTAAGCCCGGAAACCCTCCCAAGGCAGCCCCCTCCAAAGGGCAGCATTCCGCCTTCAGCAAACGCTGCCAGGCAAAGGAGGGAGTCAGATTGGGTGCCCTGGCCTTCTAGAGGGACCAGCAGATCCCGACTGCCCCAAAATTCTGGTTCTGGATGCGCCGGGGGATAAAGAGACTGGAACAGATAGATATGAAATACAATGACATTCTGGGTTACCCATGACAGAAGCATGACAGGCAAGCAAGTCAAAACATTAAACAGCTCAGAAGCCATCCAGTTGCAGATAATTTTATATGCTCTCCAGCACTTTTAGTAGATACCATTTCATCACAAGAAAAGCATAAATGACACTTTTATCTAATTAAGAGACAACAAGAAAAAAGTAGGTGTTTGTGTGAGATTTATGCAAAAAAAAAAAAAATAGCTGAGAGGTGCAGAGAATCTTGCTGAGGGGCGAGCATGTGTGTGTGTCCATGTGTCCATGTGTGTATCCGTGTGTCCATGTGTGTGAATCTGTGTGTTTGTGTCTGTGTGCCCATGCATGAAGCAACACAGAAAATTCTGCAGCAGGACTCATCTGACAAGAACCTTAGACGGAGGCAGAGATTCATCTCTGAAACTCCCAGAGCCCGAGTGCTCCAAATATTGGGAGGGTTAACTGCCTGAGCTGCTTATACACTATAGTGTTAGATCATGGGGAAAAACACTGTAGAGGAGACTTAACCTCTGATTTCTTTAAGTTGCAGAGCCAGGGGAATCACTGTTAGCTCGTCTGCTCATGCTTGCAGTGAAGCAGAAATCTCTCTCACATTGAGTTTCTTTCTCAGGGAGAAAGAAGAAACTCAGGGAGTTTCTTTCCTCAAGGGCAGGAGATGAATCATGGGGGGAGCTGTAGGGGGAGGCTGCTCACAGAAACAAAGGAAGGAAAGAGGAAAGCAGGAGGAGAAGTAATAGAGGACTGGAGATACCAGGGAAATTTGTGAATAGTTTCTTTAGTCAGTTTTCCCTGAAACCAATCACTCTATGCTTTAGAGTTGTGTTGCTTGGCAGAGATAGGGCATTTATGCATTTTTAAAGGCTAAAATTGTGATCCAAGGCCTAGTACCTTAGAGAACTTCTTCAGCCTGTTCTGGTGCACAGACCTAGCTGGCATCAAAAGCCAAAACTTTCTGTGGATTTCACAGAGCAGGAACTTGGAATAATTTTAGGATAAGATAACTACACTATATAATATATAATTATTGACAATTCCTGAATGCAATTGTGTTGTGTATGTTTAAATTAATAATTATACTATCTTTGTCCAAAACCTTCAGTTTCTCTCTGCCTTGTCCAGAATACTGAAATCTTCTGAAGCAAGCTACATGCCTTTTGGGAAATTAAAATTCTTTGGATTTATTAATAGTGTATTAGAAGAGTTTCATTAATATTGAACCTCCAAACCCCATCTGTTTACACCAAAAAAGCCTTCAAATCACAGAGATGATATTTTGCCTTGCCAAGTTCATTCATAAAAATCAACATATTTCCTTGGAGGGATGGAGAGAAATAATATTTGGAATGAAATGGTTTCATGATACTATCTTAAAGAGAAGAAAATGCTGAGATTCTTCTTTATGTAAAACTTATTCATCTCCTCAATAAAAGTCTCCTGCTCAGATTTATCTCAGAAATTATATCCACTTCATTTTGTCAAAGACTAAAGCTTCACAGCTTCTCCAGTTCATCATTGCTCCTAATAAATAAACAAACCAGTAAGTCCATCACATTAGCAGGCATAGCTAGCAATTCCCAGACTGTTCTTAGCAGAAGTATGGCAAATGTTGCCATATCACTGTCACAGGTAGTCAGTGTGTTCCAGCCAGAAGCAGTAGTTCTCTGAGTGAAAACTAAATCATAGCTTGACTTTACTGGCAGTAAACCTGTCTGTTTTCCATTATGTTTGTATGTTAGCAAACTGTGATAATTTAAAATAAATTCTGCACAGACATATAAAAATCTGAAGTCATTTGGCCATGTTCTGCTTTTTTTAATTCTGGCTTTGTTACAGGGTCTCTGGGATCCTTTCCAGCACCCTGCTCCATACCTCTGTCTTCTCATGAAGGGAATAGACTTAAAGATTCAATTGGCCAGACTCAATTCCCCCCCTTTTTTTTGTCTTTTTACAAGCTTGGAAATAAACAGCAGAAGCTTTATTGAAACTGATAAATACTCATGGATAGATTGTTAAAGTATTTGAACAATTTGAGTCCAATTAATTTTTGTAACAAGGTTGTTTCCTTGCAGCCACCTTGAATGGGTTGATTTCATCCCCTGATCCAATGTTTACTGAGGTGAAAGTGAAGACTGACACCTATTTCAATTTAATTAATGCACTGGTTTGGGCCCATAATTAATTTGTACTCTTGTCTAATGAAATCTATTGGAGGGAGTTATTTTTGACCTCTTTTAGCTACAGTTAATAGGTCCACAGTTTTTATTGAATGTACTAGGCAAATTACTTATGCAAACATATCAGACAGGTTGTTAGTTTTCAAGGGTCTTATGCAAGGCCCGTTAAAATCAGTGTGAGTTAACTGGGCTTTAGAGCGAGCTCTGATACAACAGGGGTAATGCTGCCTAACAGCATACGGGGTAACTTTATTTCATGCTTCCTGATGTTGACTCTGATGCCAATGTTCACAAGTCTCAAGTAAAATTAACTGTTACAGGTGATATATGAATACAAATGGGGACCTACTCTGCACCAGAGATCTTGGTATTTGAAGAGGAAAGGCAGAAAAGAGGAGGATAGCCTGAAGGTGTTGCTTCATTCAACCTAAGCGTGTTTGTGTGTTACTTGCTGTGATAATGACTGTGTAATACAAACATTTGTTTTATAGTAGCATTTGGGTAATAGAAGTTCTGTGGTTTTCTGTGACTGAATCCCTGTGATTCATAAGCAAAATATTTGCAGTACCAACCTGTGAAGTTTGCTTTACAGTCAGGAAACAGAATCATATGTTTCATGGGTCACAAAGACAATAATACAGCAAAGCGTAAGTGTACAGAAAATGTTCATCAAACAACAGTAAACTTTGAACAAGTCCCTATCCCACAAATATATAATTGGGTCCTTGACAATGAGCACTTAGTGATTAAACGCTTTTCATATTGTAAAGGCTTCTTTCTCCCAAATCATCAGCTCACAAGCTCTATTTACTGTAAACATGGTTTGAGGGTTAGCACATTGCACTACAATTGTATTTAAAAGCACCTATTTGATCTGACAACAATGAAATACAGATATATCCAGCTGCAGTTATTGCAGTTCATGAAGTAGTACATGCCAAATTTTATTTGCTTTAAACACAGGTCTGATTTTTATGTTTTTATATCTTCTCTTAAAAGTGTGAAGGTGCTCGTGAGGTAGCACTTCTGGCCCTTAGATTATAACTCAGCCAGCACAGCTTTGTGAGTAATTTTTAAAAGATATAGGACCAAATTAAAATGTCAGGTTTTAGGACCTAATTAAAATGTCTTTTTTATGATATACAAGTAGATGTTATATGCACATTTTTAAACCCTTTCTATATTTTCGGTTATTTGCCATATGCAAGGTAAAAATAAGTGCAAAATAAAACACTGAGGGCAAAGTAAAATAAATAAGGACATGTACTCAGCTTTCTACTTAAAAAGTCACGATTCCTTTAGCTCTAATGGAACATCAACAATTTACTGCTGTTTTTCATGCAGATCTAAATTCAGACTCAGTGCTTTGCAGTGCAGAGGTTATTTTTGCTTAAATTGTTTTTGTTTAGTTTGCTTTTCGTCTGTGTGCAAATAGTGAATTCTTGAGGATCTTTAGTCCTGCTTTTCAGTGATCATGCAGCCTGGATACAAAAAGCTAAACTTTTATCCTGTCTTCCTTAGAACACATCATTTTCAGTAGATTTATCTCCAAATCCTTAAACAGTTTCAAACAGATACTGCTTTTTAAAAAAGTAACCTGTACAATATCTCATCCACTCCTGAATGTGGTCCGCAAATGAGAGTCACATGGCACTCAGGAGATGAGTGCTGCCTTGGGAACATCTTTTCTGCATTTGGGAAAAGGTGAGGGAAACGTTTTCATGGCATGTCGGTGTTAGGCAGTTGTTGAATCGAACAGTATTAAGTGACAGAAATGATGTGTGAGCCACAAACAGTCCAATTTGCATGGAGAAGGCTTCACTTCAGATTCTGCTGTTTAAATAACTTTCATAAATACCTACAAGAGGAAAATATAAGATTCATGGATATGCATAAGTTTATATTAGTCTTTATTGCTAAATTGTGTGAGTGTACTACTGTGTGAGTCAGCACATGGAGGGTGTTTATGACAAGTCTCTCATTGGTGCCAGCTCGTTTTTCACTGCAAACCACATTGCAGTGGTAATGTGTTGGTTTAATTCTTCACAGTGGCAAGAAAACAGTAAATATTCCCACTTTTCAGAAAGAAACATGTCAGTAGCAGATACTGCAATGATGAGCTAAAAATAAATAATTACTTAGATGGTAGCTTTGAATACAAGTAATTAGTTTTGCATTAATGTTGCTTGAGATTTTTCAGTTGCAATTAGTTAATGATTTTCTACACTTGCATATTCTTAATTAGCTTTTTTAAAGTGTTAGCTATGTACAAATTAATGTTTTTATAAATTTTCAAAATTTTTACCAAGCACTTTTAATTTATAATTCAGAAAAACATTTATAAACTACTTTATGTAAAAAAGATAGACTGAGCTTGGGAGTAGAGTTTTGGCAGACCATGGCAATAATGACATCTTATGGAATGTCATCCAGAGCACAATTTTAATTTTGTATCTGAAACCAAACACATATGAACTAAAGAACTAACTAACATATAATGTGAGTTAATTAGCAAGGGATCTTCTCTTATCATCTTTGAAATATATTTTCATCTCATGCACTGATCTGATCTAAAATGATTTTTCTTATTTCAGGGAATGGCTTTGGATTTTTTTTAACGTACTGCAAACATAAAACAGACCTCAATAAGACCCCTAGTTAACCTCACCCCTAACTTAGCCTGGACACATCTTCACTGCCCTCAGTGAATATTGCACACTCTAATATAATTGCTATGCAAGTCAGGAAGAACTTCATCATACAAATTATTTTCTAACAACCAGAGGGAATCATGATAGAAAATTATTATTATTGATAATAATAATAACATTAATAATAATAATAATTTAAAAAAGGAAAAATAATAATCCCCCATTCAAAAAAAGCATTCAAGCATCTCCCTATATACTGCATTTAGCACAGGCTGATTTACATGCATAAGCTCATTATATGATTGGGACCATAAGGCTAAACTGATCAGTGTTACAAAAGTCGGAAAATAGTTTGACACTCAAGCCCAGAATCTTAACAAGCAACACATTCAAGAAATATTGAGTTTAAGAGGGGATTTCAGTTTATAGAACAAATATGGGTAAAAACATGTGAGTAAACATATAATGAACAGGAAATTAAACTGAGTCAGAAATGCTCACAAAAGTATTATAAATGCAATCTTTCCTGGAACATAAACAGGCAACCACAGGAAAGTCAAATGTATTGTAATGGTGTGGGGTTAATTTCCATAGTATCAGAACAAACACATAAAAGCTAACACAGGACTGTGCAAGGACAAAAGAATGTGCATAAGCAGAACTGACTGCAGCTCAAGTCATTTTCGCTGCCTAAATGCCCCCTAGGCACTGTGAGGAAAGGGTCAGAAATAACAGAAAGAGAAAAAAATACTATCAAATATAATCATACTTTTTTAGTTTTTCCCAGAGCAAGTGCAAACTAAAAATACAAAATTGGTTTTTTTACTCCACTGTACAAGATTTGACAGCACTAGTTCTGTATGAACGGAGAGAGAAATATGTTCTGCCAATGGCATTTCAGTGGTATCTTGGCAGAATCATGACCTTGTATACAGTTTTTATATGACAAACCAAATCCAAACATCTTTATGGGCTACTATTATTATCTGCTAAAAATATGGACCAAAGTAGAAAAAAATGCAAAATCTAGAATACTTTTAATTTGTTCCAAATTAATCCACTATGTGATTTAAATGTCTGCAATCAGCTATCTAAAGCAAACTCCCATAAGCCCTTTGAAGTAGCATAAATAATTTCTTTTTAGACTAACACATTTATAAAACACATATATAGCCACAATCTCTTCAGTTCCATGTAAAAGTATGTGTCTTTGAGCATGCATTGCATAATTCTGAATACAAACAGGAAAAAGATCACTAGGTTGTTATTTTCACTGAGGCAATATCCATTTTATGCTATTTTATGTTTACATTCTATCCAGTGTATCAAATATATTTTTCTAGTAGAATAGTTTAATTTAATAACATTAGGGGCGTGAAATAATATCTGGAATGTTCTATTGTATGAAGCTGTTCAATTATGATTTTTTTATATAAAGTCAATATGAAAATCAAAAATTTCTAATTTAGAGAAGGTCTATATTAGAATTTCGAGCTCTTTCTCCTTGTAGCTGCTTCACAAGCAACCTTATTGTAAAATTCAGTTGCAATGTTTTTTGTAGGAAAAAAAAAGACGCAAGTATCTGGGACAATTTAGTTTTATACATGATCACAGGAAGCTTTTCCCACTATTTTCTTTCAGCAATGCAAGCTGGAAGCTTGGACTATATAATTTATTTATTTTATTAATTATTTATTTTATTTATTTATCTTTTGTCAGCTGTCTGAATTCGTTAAAGTTTGAAGCTTTAAAACCAATTTTTTTTACTTGTACTCTGGAAACATATGTATTAAATTTTTTTTTATTGTTTAATTTTCTATCACATCAAGCTAAGCTAGAGTCAGACCGATAATAAACTAGATCAGTAGAAAATTTTTATTGCTACTTTATAAAAATCTTTTTCCTAATTTAACTTAAAATTGTAACTTGACATCTGTTTTAAGGCTTTCCAGATACAGGGTGAAAGACAAGATTTATTAATACTTTGATATTAACCCTTCTATGCCTACATAGCAGAAGAAGTAAGAGGATCAAAAAAATGCTGAAATGAGTTTTAGAAGCAAAATGCTGCAACGACAACAATGGAGTTAATATGAGACAAAATGTTTTTAATACTGTGTTTTGCACTTAGGAGCTGTGTTTTTATACAATTTGTGTTCTCTTTTTTTAAAGAGTTTAGTAACTAAAATCAGCTGTGTTCCCAGCAGTTCTTGGGTCTATCTCAAAGACAGTATGAATGGCTACTGAAAGAGTTGAATCACTAAATACTCCTTTTCGTCTTGTAGGACCAGGTGTTCCACCCCGTCCAGCCTGCAGTAGCGACAAGTTCACGTGTGCGTATGTGCAGCAGTGTCTGTCCCTCACTGCGAGGTGCAACGGGCTTGAAGATTGTACGGACGGCAGTGATGAAAGGGACTGTCCCATGGAGGTGCCTACCACCACGTCTCCGGGCTCCTGCAGGGAAACAGAGTTCCTGTGTCCTTCCCAAGGCTGTGTCCTGTCCCTGCTGAGGTGCGATGGTGTGCCTGACTGCCACCTGAGCGAAGATGAAGCTAGCTGCCATAAGTTACTTTCATTTTTGTAGTTATGGCAGTGTTAACTTACCTGCCTAAACCAGTGATGTTTTAGGAAAGAAAACCAGCAACATAATGAAGTTTAGTGTAAAATTCATCATTCCCTTGTCAAAGAACCTCTGTTTTTATCACATGTAATGCTTTAATTGCACATGTAATGCTTTAATTGCAAAGACACTTTACATTTCCAAATAATTTTGCTTATGCTTTTTTATTTCCTGGCTAGCAACTTCAGTAAATGCTTAAAAGCATTGTAGTTGTGTGTCTGTTAATATTTCAAGCATATCCACATTTTTTCCATAGATCAGTCAGCTGCATATTCATTGCCTCTGTAACCTCTGATTATGATATGACAGAAAGGTAGACTTTCAGTTCTGTAATTCAGTAACGTTCAAGGCAATCCTGACCTTTCAAGGATTTTGAAATCGAGTCTGTTCATGAAGTAGCAGCAATCTGTGCCCCAAGCAAGGAAAAGGGCTCACAAAGAAAACACAAGGACAATAGGCTTTGAAATGTAACTGCAATGAGATGCCATGGAGAAACATCTGAAACAGATAGACACAAAAGTGAGGGTCTGCCCATTTAAAAATATTCCATTATTAGTACCTGAACTGAGGCCAAATGTTTAGTTCCAGAAATTTCAAAATAATTAGCTACATAGAAAAAAAAATAAAAGAAAAAGAGGCTTTTTACATATAAAAACTTTTCTTCCTAAACATCTCATGCTGTAAAACTTTTTAAACATTTTTCTCATCCTCATCCGAATGAAAAATATTGGTAAAATATCAGTTTCCAGTAGATTAGAAATTCAAGTTTTTAAATATTTTTTATCAAAACTACTAAATATAAATGCAGGCTACTGCACATACCATTTGTTTTAGCAAATTATTCTACCAAACTGGCATGGACTTGGCAGATTTTCTGTGTAAGTCTTGCTTAGAAGTAAGCTCTGTGGTTTTGTTAGCAGAAGACAGGATTTTGGAGATAATTTTATATTAAGTTCTACATACCCTGAAAACACATAGAAATTTTGCATGTTCCTTTCTTCAGATAAACCTCTCATTAATCTTCCCTTGACCTTGTTTCCTCCTCAATCTGTCCTCTGGTAGAGACCTCAATGCTGTGTTCTACATACACATACGACACCACGGCAAGTGGTGCAGAACCTCAAAATCTGAAAGCCAAAAGATTTCCATGATTTTCTGTATTACCCAAACAACAAGATACTGTTTTGTTTTGTTTATTTTATTGCTTTGACTTTTAAACAGTACCCAGGGATTAAGGAGAAATTAAATCCTGCTCTATTCAAAGAACAAATATTCTCCATCAATATTTCACACCTCTGGGGTTCTGAGTCTGAAGGAAACTTAGTCAAGTCTGTACTTCATTGTTAATCCAATGCTCAGTTTATAGTATATAAACACGTGAGCATTGATAGTATTGATGCCTGAGAGATGGAGGCTTTTTAGAATAGAGGCTAGACAAGATTAAGTGAATAAAATGGGTATTTATTGAAGGGTTTTTAATAGGTACACTTCAGGCAGACAAAAGCCCTCTCTGGGAGAGGCTACACTCAAGATGGACCCTGGGTTACGAGTTTTTTACGTTTTTATAAGTTTTGCTTAATTTACATATTAGCGTTAGTTTTTAAATTATAATTTTAGATGATGATCTAATTCACTTCAAGTGTGTCCCCCCTTTTAGAGCTTTAGTTTACATACTTTGAGGCCTGGAACAACAAGGTGTTTTTGAGTTTAGGCTTAGAGAGGATTTGTTATGTTTAACTAGAATGTGAGAACAGGAGTTAACAGACTATATGGAGTTTTAGAGCTACACTATAGCAGTACAGGGTTCAAGAAATATAAAAGCTAAATTTTAAGGCATCATTATAAGATAGAAATACAGAAGGAGTAATTCAAGTTTCTTCTCTGAAGAAGATACTTGTTGCAGACAAAGCAAAACAAAGCAATTCATGCTAGTTTGGAATGAAATCAGTGGAAAGCTGATGACTGTCACAGCTGATGCTGACATCCAACTGCATATGCCATGAGAGCACAACGTTTAGTTTTTAGCTTCCTACTTTTAACAGGTGAAAAGCCACAGAAGTGTGTCAACAGGGGAAGGTCAGAAAGAAAAAGTAAATATCTCAGAAATTTTATTTATTTTATTGAAATTTATGCATAACCTATAAAATTGATTGTTGTGCTAGTAACTCCAGCCTGTGTGTACTCTAATAATAGCACAGATTGAAAACGGGCTTTTATTTTTTTAGATTTTAGATTGGTTTTTTTTTTTTTTCCCTTGGTGCAGATCAAATCTACCTCCTCATTTCAGAAAATTTCAGTTTAGGAATTACTGACGCTTTCCATTTTGTATCCCATAGCCATTTTATTCATTAAGTGCAACAACAAATGATCAAAAATGTTCTGGGTTCTGAATTCAGGAATTCACCAGGGTAAGATTTCTTTTGGGATAATGACTAGTTGTCAAAATGCATCTTGCAGAGGTTAAGGATATAAGCCAAAAGGAGGCCAGGACAAAAAACCCCCAACCAAATAAAAAATTATTGGTCAAGTCCCTACTAAAACCACAGCTTCTACCAGAGAAATGCTTTTCTTCATGACTTAGAGATTTATGTGGACAGAACTTCCTGTAGAGTTCACGCAGCAGTTATGTTGTACAATATTATGCTGATACTGTTTTATACCTACTAATGTAGTGGGTTTTATTACTCATTGCATTTAACAAGGAAGTTCTGGAACTGTTTTCTGGTTACAAACGTTTTACTTGGCTGGCTCTCTTCTTGCTGTCAATTTTGATGAAGGGTACATTATGTCACCTATTTAATCTTTTATTTCCCTGATTACAATAGTAAGAGTGTAAAACAAACCTATTAACACCAGTGGGATGTATACATTACTTTTTCAAAGACCAACATACTTTTCCATCTGCATCATCTGACTGAAGTGCAAATAGCAATGAATAAAAAGTCATTTCTAAGTTTTCTGTAGTGCACCAAACTGTATCTCTTGTAGTCCTGGTAAGTTTTAAATATCTATGAAATATTAAAAAATTTATACTTTCAAACAGGCTGTGATACCATTATCCCTTCTACTGGTTTAATTTGCACCTGGAAAATTAAATATAGATGAAAATCAGATATTTTCACTTTCTTATCTTCACTGGTTTTACTGCCTCCATGTGCTCTTAATATTCTTTTCCTCAGCACCAGTAACTTAGTGTCATTGTCCTTAACTGCAAAATTTTCAGCAGTTAGATCCATTGCTATGACTCTTCCCTCTGTAATGTGTTAAACTAATGTGTTAAAAAATTGATTCCATCATTTAAAAACTAGTTTTTGAATGAGAGTTGATTATGTTTTGTGATATCTTTTTTATGGGTTTTCTCTGGGATTTTGCAGCATACACTCTCAATGTTGTAAGTTAACATACACTCCTCTTCATCGCAAATATTACATAGGACAATTTGGTTTCTGTACCATATGTGCTCTGTATTTGTTTACTTATTTAGCATCTCAGTAGTAAAGTTGTATGTCTTTGAAGATTAAAGTTTGCAGAGGTCACACAGATGCAAGTTCATATTCTACAGGATGTATCAAGTTTTCTGCTAGTTTTTTAACAGTGAGAAAAAAAATACAGTTGATGATAACCACCATGTTACTTTTCATTTCAGCCATTAAAGATTGTTCCAACGGTTCTTTGTTATGTGCATCAACTAATCAATGTATAGCGCTCTCCCAGTGCTGTGATGGAATTGCAGACTGCATTGATTCCAGTCTTGATGAGACCAGCTGTTCAGGTACTTAGTTTTGCATGAAGATACCATTTGAAATGAAGAAAGTATAGTTATTTCCTTCTGAATCTTTTGGCAGTCCTCAAACTTGACTGAGGTTCCTCTGTTAAAACTTCATTAAATTATATCAGGCATGAATTTTCCTGGTGAAAATATGACACAGATGAAAGTGAGAAAAAGATGGAGAGTAATATGCTTAGTTATCATCTTCACATGGGGTGTTTCTTAAGGTATAAATGCGTTGTTCAAAAAAACCCCAACCCTTTCTAGTATACTTTTAGGACCTCCCTTGATTTTAGCCAGTTGAGTAACCCACTTCAGTTAACCCACGTCGTTGAGTAATATGGTCAATTACTTTCGGGTTTTGTTGAAGTGTATTGCAAATCCAGGCTAGAAAATAAACCAAATAGCATTTGTTTTAGCACAGTGCATTTGACGCAATATTCAGGTTTGGTTTGCAGTAGTTAAATGGTGGAGGAAAATAAGCACAGGCCAATAATACACATTCAATGTGAATTAGATTTTTATTAACAAAACATAACAAATTTATAGATGATGGTGATATAGATGTTTAAGTCTAGAGTCGAAACATCTCATTCAATGACACAAAGATGCTGCAGCTCTTCCCCAAGACAGTTATAAACTCTTTACCAGTTCTGTGTTGGCTGTACTCAGCCAGCTTTGCTGAATTTGCATTAGCTGAGAATTTTGCTCTCTCTTTTTATAATTTTTGTGAGTTATGTGATAAAACATATCCTATGCATTGAAATAATATAACTCATTATAATATGTTAAATGTTTATTAACAAACTAAAAGTTTTACAAACACTTCTTGGTAGGAGGCATTCACGAGTTTCTTTGGGAGTGAAACCTGACCAAAAGTATTGTGTTCACTGTCTCTCAGAGCATCATAAAATGGTTTGGGGTGGAAGAGACCTTAAAGATCATGAAGCTCCAAAGGCCCTGACTTGGGCAGGGACACCTTCACTAGACCAGGTTGCTCATGTCAGAGAAGGAATCATACTTCAACGTTAAAAAATTGCTGCTTCTAAAATGATAAAAGAATTCATACTTGGTAAATTTGGTTTATAAAAATGATTTTAAATTAAAAGGAACGTATTCAGAAATTAGTTCAATGTAGAAGAATATAGAACATAAACTAGTAGACTTGCATGACAGTAAATTACAAATCTTCCACTATTTTATCAGAAAGCGGATCTTTTAAGTATGTAATTTACTCTTCAAAATTTAATCCTGAAACTGGAGGTGTCCACACTGAATAACACTGTTATATGCCACAATAAACAATTTCATATTGCATATATCCAAAACTCTTTAGGTCTAACTTGTATATCAACAGTTATTTTCTTACTAAAGAAGGTTGAGGGGATTCTATTTTGATTTTGAGGGGTTTTTTTGCTAAAGCAATGTAAGACTAAGCTTCGGTAAAACTAAATGTGATTATGTGGAAATCCAAGTTAAGGGGCATCAAGAGTTTTCAATAGGATATCACTAACTACTTAAACACCTTTTGTTCTTATGAGAATACGATTCTAAGTGTTAAAAGTCTGAATATCTTTAATAAAAGGGTTGGTCACAAAGGAGTGTCTGTTCACCAGCCCTATATAAAAGCTATTAATAATAACGTAGACTTAGGAACTAATTGAATATTATTGCAAGTCTTTTGGGTCTTATTTTATATATTTCTGTTGTTTGAAAATTGAGTAAGTGGCAAAAATTCCATTTCTGGAGGCTGCTGAAAATCTCACTTGAGAGAAGTTTGAAGGCTGTTCAAGTGAAGCATCAGGATTTCTATAAGCTCAAGAGCACTCCATTGCTTATAATATTCTTATGACTTCACACTTGTATCACCAAGGCCAAGTTTAAAAAAAGAAGTTTTGGAAGTGCTAAGCACCAGAAGGACAGGTGTGAATATTTTGCTGTTTTGAAAATCAGACAATGAAAAATGTAATAACAAAGAGGGGGAAATTACAATTTTTACCTTTATGTTTGCAGTTTCTCCTGAAGAATACTGCAAAAATGGGGGAAAATGCATCATCAAAGATGACATTCCATTATGCCAGTAAGTTTCATTGGCAATTGACTTGTGCTTGAGGTTGGAAAAAGCTGCTGTTGAAAGAGGTGGTTTGCTCCCTAGGGACTGAAATGACATTTGACAGAAGGGTATTTTTAAAAGTCTCTGTATGTCTACACAATTTCTATTTACACTTACTGAGTTAAATCACATATTGAGAAGAATATTATTTACCAGATAGAATTTTCTGTGAATTTCATCTGTCATTACATGAGACAACCTGTTGGCTTGACACCCTAAGTTTACTGTGTCTCATGTTTCACATCAGCATTTAAGAACACATGTTTCTGTGCCTTATTTGCAGCAGGTGGTGTATGCCTCAGATGAGATTTTACTGCAGGCCACATACTCACCTTTATCTTCTTGGCAAGTATGTGGAAAAAGAAAGTAGTTTTCCACTTATTCCTATCCCCCTCCCTCCCCCC
>VYZT01040286.1:0-23190 GCA_013400735.1 Pomatostomus ruficeps
CAGGATATTCCGTGATTTTATGACTTCTTGGTACGCAAGGGTTTCTTAATGATTTTGAAACACAGTAGTTGGCACAATTATAGTTTTATGAATGTTCAAGTGAAAGTATCACCTGTTATATCTTACCAGAGACATACTGTCTATCACAATCCTCTTTTACTGCAGAGGTGGAATCTACTGTAGATACATTTTACTTGCCACGTCTTTGTGATTTGAATAACTATAATTATGCAAAGATTTACATGGTCATAATATGGAGGGATTTTTTTTTTTTTTTCTGAAGTCAAAATAATAAGTCACAGAAAGCAGAAAAGCAAAACTTCAGTCCTGGTGGTGATTCATTCAAGTGGAAGTCTGTATATGAAATAAATCTTATTGGAGCCAAGAATATTTTTATGGTCAGAATACAGCTCACAGGGATCTCGGTGTGACTTTTTTTGCTTGATTTTAAGCTATATAAAATGTCAGTGCTGTGGAAACATGAGCCTCTTACAATTAACATTTTGTGTTATTTAGATACAGTTTTTATACGTAAGCCATAATTTTGTTTCATGCATTTATATTTATTTTGTGCCATTGTTAGTAACTTGTTTCTGCAGACAAAAGTAGTCCATTATATAATTAAGAATAGTACCAGAGTGCAGCTCTCAGGGTATATGAACTTTTAAGTAGCTATATAACTTACAAGTCCTTTCACTTCCATCTAAGATTTTTCAGGCATTTCAATTAGGTTACCTTGAAGATAACAGGATGACACAGAGGATCACTGACTATTAAATGGTTCTCAGGGGAAACAAGGAATAATCAGGGTAAGGCTTGTTCATTGTCAATGCTGTGCACTCCATTGCTAGAAAGCCTGCCAGTAAAAGTTGAGGCTAAGGCTCAGGTCCCTTTAAAGCACCTGGATTTGAAACCAGAGAGTTTCCCTCTTCTCCCCAGAGCCATAGCAGTGCTCCAGCCTTGGCACTCTGCACGAGGCTTTCTGCTGATGGCATGGCCCCAGCAGCTGGGACTGCGGGGTGGGACCAAGACCCCAGCACAAAGTGTGGTGCTGCAGGAATCCGCAAGTCATGTGCCTTTGGTGGGGTGCTGTGAGGAAGAGGGTGGTCACGTGTATTTTGGTGTGGGTATGTGAGATTTGATCAGTGGTGAGGAATTGAGGAATAGCTTCAGAAGTGTAGCACCCAGTGGAGGGGTTGTCCTGGACTCAGGTGTGGAAGAAATCTTTGCTGCCGATCAAAGGGATGGTAGGATCTTAGGATAGTTCAGGTTGGATAGTTAAGGAGGAGTCAGCTTGAGCTGACCCAGGTACTTCAGGATCTTATCCAGCTGGGTCTTGAAAATTCCTAAGGATGGAGAGAGACTGCACAGCATCTGTGGACAATTTCTTATAAGGTTTAACCATTCCCATGAGGGAAAAATGTGTAATCAGTCTGAACCTCTCTAGTTTTATTTTATGCTCTTTGAGTTTCATCTACTCACCATGTCCCACTGTGACAGTTCTGGTCTGCCTTCCTACAGCCTCCCTGTGGGTGCTGGGGGTCTGCTCTTTGCTCTGCTTTGAGCCATTTTTCAGGCTGAACAAGCCCATCTGCCTGCCAGAGCAGCAGTCCTTTGCTGCTAATCCATTCTATCAACTGGTGCCTTGGGCAACACAGCAAAGTACAGTGCTCTAGCAGCAGCCACGGAGTGCTGAGTGCAGGGGAATAATCCCATCCCTCCGTGGACTGGCTCTGCTCCTGCTAACACAGCCCGGGAAGCATGGTGGCTCTCTGCTGCCAGGGCACTGCTGGCTCACTTAGCTTGCTGCCCACATGAGTAACTTAAACACCAAAGAAATGTGAGTTGGGTTTCTATTTTTAGCCAAATAACTTATTTTTAGCTTTCTTCCTTACAAATATACTCTTGCAAATATGAGCTAGAGAAAATTGTGTCTGAAAGCTGAATAGAGGAAACACTCATTTTAGCCTTCAAAGCCTGGCTAGGATCCTCTATATATCTATTTAAATGTCTTACTTTGAGAATGAGGTTATATATCACCCTATATGTTAATTAATTTGGGGGCTTATATTACCCAGCCATCACTTTTCCATTGCCTTTGTGACAATTTTCTGTGCCAGCTTCAAGAAACCATTTAACAAAAACTGGTAGAAACAAATAACATCTCAGATCACCCTAAATCCTCAGATGAGCTCTGCTGTTTGGAACCTTGATCTGGGTCCAGCCAAAGAAATATCAGCTGTCGTGAAAATGCTGTGAATCATCGTAGATTCCTCGAGTCTAGTTATGAAACTAATATTTTACATTTCAGCATAATTGAAAATGACAGGAACATTTTCATTATCTTCTTACAAATTGTCTTTACAAGTGCTATGTGTGACTGCTGTGGTTTTGCTGTATTTTGTAGTTTCATATGTCTTCTGGAAAAATTAACTATGGGCTAGTAAAGAATGCTAGAATATATGTTAACAAAAATGACTACTATGGAGATGATTATTTTTGTTTTTCTGAATGACAAGGATTGTTTATCACAAGATTTTAAGGCTTCAAAGGTAAAATCAATATTATCAATATTAATCCCCCACTGAAAACTAGAAGCATCCATTTTGTAAGAGTCTAATCTGCCACATTTGACACAACTGCCTGTTTGATGAGAAACCATCATTAATACTAATGAGATTTTTAAAATAATCTCTTGAATTGCTTAATGTTCATATTTTGAAAAAAAAAGTTCTCATAGACCTTGGTTTGGACACAATTACAGCTTTCTATTTTTTTTTTCTTTGAGTCCTATTGCAAAATGAATTTAAACTGCATTAGCAAGCAATAAATAAATCTTGTAGCTTCTGAAAGTGATATAATTACAACATATCAAAAGGTACAGGTTTCAGAAATCATATTTTGCATACTTATGAGCCCTCTTATTTCTTAAACTGGTGTTATCAGCTTTTTTTTAGCTCTTCTGGGGATGGGGAGAGTTTGTGGTTGTTTGGGATTTTTTATAGGACTTGAAATACAGATTACAAAATCAACAAATATTTATGTCTTTAAAATTTCCCCCTTTTTAATAATGGAGTTCAGGAATGCAAAACAATCTTTTTATTCTTAACTAATTTGCATGTTTCCTCACTACTGTGAAATTTACTACACTGATGTCTTCAAATTTAAATGCAGTATTTCTTATTATTTGCCAGAAAGTCCCCCCTGGTTACGTATATGTAAAGTGACTAAAATAATTTAAAATTATCACTTTTCAATCTCGTAATTAATGCAAAGGTAGAATATGCTTTATTAGGTATAATGTGGGTGACAGTGCAAAATATCAAATCAAAACACGTGGAGTAACATATTGTTTACTGAGTTTTAATAAGAGCACCAATCTAATCTAATAGAAACAAATTCCTTAATGCACATCTGCATCTTCTTTGAATCCTTCTCAACCTTTAAATATCTTTTAATAAAAAGACATTTAGCAATTTTTTTATGTATAATCACACAAGTTTTTTGTTTCATTACAGCTATGACACTGAATAATGATGAGCTTTTCTCCTTCATGCATTTTGTTGAACCTGCAGTGTTTTGCTTAGCTAATAGAATATCCTAAACTATTACTTTTAAATTCTATCATAACACTGAAAAACACCACTTACCATGCTGTTTTGTGCTCCTTGGTCTTTCCAGTGCCAGTGGAGCTTCACCAAGCAATATTATTCTTAAATAAAAACAATGAAGTTAGAACAGCTTTCAAAGGGAAATCCTAAATGATGGATTGCTGCTAGCAGGGAATCCATGCAGGCATCTTATAAGCTTATATTAATGGCCTCACTCTAATGTCTTGCATGGTTCTAATTACATGACATATAAATAGGGTGCATATAAGAACTGCAGAACTTTCCATAGAGATTACCAAGCTTTAGAAAAATTCTCTAATAGGAATACAATATACTATGAAGGTAAACTGGGTTTTTTGGTTCTTGGCATTCAAGAATGGTTTTAAGATCTTTATATAGGGACAAGAAAATTATTATGCTTTTTGCAGGTTTACAATCTGATTTGCTTATTCTCAGTATATAATACTTAGAATTTCAAAAAGTATCAGATATACCCTGCTGTAAGAATGACTTTTGTGTATTTTCAGTGGAGTAGAGTAGGCTGTAGAAAACTAAAGGAGGCCAAAATCTAGTGTGAGGAACAGACTCCAAATACCTGCTCAATCCTTGGTACTCTAGAGCTGCATATTTTTGTCAAGGGATCACAGTCTTTTCTTTACAAACTTCTGAAATGGTTTTGTATTTGGTAAGATGGATCATTTGGTTTAGGACTTTTACTTTTTTTTTTTTTTTAAGCAGAAGAAGAAGAAGGAGAAGAAGAAAAATCAATACTGTAATCAATCAGAAAGGCATTGACTGATGCCTCTGGCAGGGCCCTACAACAGCAGTTGATGAGGTCAGATAAGGACATGACAGACTGTCAGTGCTGGATAAACCATTTCTTCTGGGTCAATTAATGCAATATTTGTAGCTGCAAGGAAAGACTGCCATTTCTGAATGGTTCTTGAAGGGGTTGCAAGAAGGGTCAAATAAAAGTTATTTCAATTAGCCCTATAGTTAAATAACAAGTCAGTTAGGTCACCTTAAGTCAGTCAAGATGGAAAAAAAACAAAAAGAAATAAACAAAAAAGAAAATCTAAGTGTGAAAATCCAGCTTCCCTGAATTTTGTCATGCCCTCTTTTTACTTTGGTAGTCTGGTTTTAAAGTGCAGTGTCTATTTGCTAGTTATGAAATCAATGTGTGGGCTGTGTCAGTCAGTCACATCAGCTGTCGGCTCCTTGCTTTCCCTACAGGCTGCCGATTATGCTGTGTTGTGTAAAGATTTTGTATTAAGGAGTAAAGATATCTTTTGCTATCTTTTGCCTTTGGTAACTCGGATTCTTCCAAATTATGATGATGCTAAAAGGACAGAATCATCTCCTCCATGTTATGAATGAACCTACTCAGAAGCCCCTTAATCTGTCAAACCCTCTTACAGGGAAAAAAAAAAAAAGATTGTGTAAGGTAAATGCAAGAAGGTTTTTGTAAAACCCTAGCAAGACTGCTACACCCTGCATTCCAGGTGACCTTTATTTGTAACATTTGTGCATGTTCTTAACATGTGACAGCAAGAATATTACACAATGGCAAGCCAAATCCCTGGAGCTCTGTGTGCTCTGTGGAGTTGAAAGTCTTCTGATGGCCCAGCTGAGCTGGGCATTAGGAGAGGGGATTATCACAGGGCTGTTATCACTCAGATGTGTGGTCATTACTGAGCAGGGCCTGCTTGTGAAACCACTGCCCTTGTCAGCCTTCTAGGTCATTGGCGTGAGGGGATTGGCTGGTAGGATATGTTTTATCCTCAGCTATCTTGCTGGATGAAACAGAATATAGAAGCAGCAGATCACCTCTCACTCTAGGAGCAAGTGTTGCAGTCCTGAGTGTGTGAAAATGGTGTCTGTAAGCCCCTCTGTGTGTTTCTCATTGCTGAGACAAAATGTGTAATGAAGGGAGGGCTTGACAGAAGAGCACTGAGTTTAGCACTTGGGTTTCTGAGACACTGTATTTAAGAACAAAAATGAACTGGAAAATTGCTGTCCTGAGGATTTTTTTTCTAAGAGAGAAACTGTATTAAATACCTACACTATGCTATTAGACTGTCTCATACAAATGTTTGCCCAAAAAGCACCACCCTGGGATTACTTCAATTTATGCTTAGGAATAAGAATTAAAAAAAAATCAACAAAGAAAGTATGCAAAACTGTAATTTGAAATTGGTGTTCTGCATTTCCTTCTCTCTGCATAAAAAGACCTGAGGAAATTAGATCCTTAGATATCTGTGTCTGGTGATATGAAAACCCTTGTTGGTGCCCAAGGTGAGGATTTCTGTCTTCTGTCAGGGACACCTGAAAATTGGAGGCAAATCATTAAGCTTCTTTCAAAGCTGATGAAATAAACATCTAAAGAGAGTGATCTATCTTGTGCTACAATATCTTATCCTAAATTAAGTCAGATGAATCACTCTGGAGGTGACTGTTTCACTGATTAATGAAGTAGATAAATCCCACTTTTGAATCTGTATTTATCTAAAAACCCCTGTTTTGCTTCAAGGAATTATAGCTAAATATCTGATACCTCCATTATCTGAGCACTCCCCAGGTATCATAACTGTTTTGTACTTGTGCCTGTACATATGTCAACTCAATCTAGACAGCTAGGATGCACTTCTGAGAATCTAGAAACTAAGGCAAACTGTGCCTAAATCCTCTGATGCTCCACAAAAGGGCCACTGATTGCTAAGGGGGTAAATCCACCTCAATTTCTGTAGAAATTCCTACTCACTTGAGATGCCTTATTTTTAGGCCTGTCTCCTGCAAAGCTGATCATACCTCAGATTTATCTCTTGAATGCAATTAGACATGAATGAATTGCAAAGATCACCAAATTTTATGTGGGAAGTACACTAAGAATCCGAAGTATGTGAGAGCCCATATCACATCTCATCCTGAAACTACGTTTTTTCCTTGCCTGCCACTCAGAGGAGCAAAAATGATCATACCTGCAGAGGTCAGTGATATTCAGAATGGTATCTCTTTTTTTATTAGGAGCTGAATTAAAACACCACCCCAAAGATCCTGCACAGCATTTGGTAGTTAAAATTCTGGATTAAGTATAGCGAGGAAACACGCCCTTCTTTGACAGCTAGAATGAGAAGTAATTTCTAGTATGTGACAAATTACATGAGCTGATCTAAGTAGCCCAGCAATGAGAAAGTGCTTGTTACAATAAGAGAATCTGAATATAAATAAGGAGAGTGTTTTCTGCCTGTCCCTCTTGGTACCATAATTTTGCTACTGTCAGCCTTTCCTTCAAGATCTGAGCTCTGAGCTGCCCTAGAGAAAAGGGTTATGCCAATACTAATGAGAAGGGTAGGAATGTTTGGGACTAACTGGGGAATAATTCCTTTTTGTTTTGTTGGCTTGTGAAATAATAGCAATAAAGATAATGCTAATGAGGTACAAATCTTCCAAGCATTAGTCTTATTTGACCTTGACTAATGAAGAGCAGACAAATCCTCTTGAAAACTGAGATATGGAGATTGCTGTGAGATAATGACCAACCCAGTTGCGTAGCCTGAGTGGTCACACACTAGGATGCAAATAAAATGTGTGAGGCAAGACACATTGAAATCTATGAAATCTACACATATTTTTTTAAGGTTAGTTATATCTCATGCAGTATCAGAGACAGAAAATAAAACCACTCAGACCAACCCAGCTGCATGTCACTATAAAGCTCAAAATCCTACTGTTAAGGTGAGTACAAGAGGCCTTCAGTGTGGCCTGTCAGCCAGTTCCCCACTCACCCCCAAGCCCTCTTTTCCACACTCAGTTTCTCCCTGAGGAGGCTGTGGGAAGGTGCATTGTAAGCCTTGCAGAAACCCGGGGAGGTGAAAAGCGCCACTTGTCCCACACCAGCTGAACAGGTGACTTGGTCACAGAAGACAATCAGGTTTGTCAAGCATGATTTGTCCTTGATGAATCTGTGCTGGCTTTTCCTAACTATATGCTTCATGTGACTTGAGATATCCCCCAGGAGGATATTAATTCCATAACTTTCCCATGGAACTGAAGTAAAACTGATGGGCATATAATTTCTTGGATCCTCCTTTAAACCCTTCTTGTAGACATTAACCTTCTTCCAGTCTTCCAGTGTATCTTCTGATCTCCAAAACTTATAAAATATTATGGAAAGCCTTGCAATGACATCAGCCTGCTCTCTCAAAACCTTTGAGTGAATAATGTCTGTTCCCATCAGTTTGTAGGAGTTGAACTCCTGCAATACTTCACACATCAACTCTCCTGTCACTGATGGTGGATCTGTTTTTACAAAGATGTAAGACTGACCCTGCCAGCAGAGGCATCATTTTTTTTTTTTTTTTTGGAAGAATATCCCAGTGATAGCACTTACACGTGTGACTACCTTTTTTTTCCCGCCCCCAGTCTATGTTTTCATGATTCCAGTCAGTCTAAGAATGACGGATCTTTGAGCAGGGTTTGCTGTGGTTCAAGGGAGTGTGGAGAAAATAAGAAGGTCAGTTCAAAACTTAAATTATTACACTTTGGTCTTTAGAATAAAGTAGCAGAACTGTGTCCTGCTAAAACTATGTTAGTATTTTGATATCTTGGGTATGCCTGCTTTTTTGTCTTTATTATACCTGTCTTCATGGCAAGGTAGAGAAGTAATGTTGGAGTTATGCTAGTGATGTTACATATTCCAGAGATTCTTTCAATCAGATAATGTTCTTCTGATCAGATACGGTGGCTCCACGATTGCTTTGTATGCTGCAGTCACAAAGAGCCATCAGAAGCACACAAAAATGAATTTTTCTCTCTTGTGATTTTTGGACTATCTTGCTTTCAACATTTTGGTTAGGGAAGTAAGGATGGGTTGAGGGGTCATCAGTGAACTTTGCCTATGCTCCAGGATGGTTATACAGAATGCAGAAACCATATAATATTAGAGACCTATATTATCCTATGTCCCTGAGGTGTCTTGTTGGAGATGGCTCTTGATAGTTTCAGTTTAGCTACTTACCCATAAGTGAACATTTTTGAACCCTGGCTGACTGAGACTAGTTATTTATATAGACAAAAAGTCCATTTTTAGACATATATTAGTTTTTGTTGCTTTTCTGTGCAGAAATCCTTTATGGTATTTGAAAAAAAAATAAAAAGAGGCCAGATAACCCCTTGCCATGTGTCCAAAACCTGGAGTTCTTGAGTAAGCCTGACACTAATGATTGTCACTGAAGTAAGAGATGGGAACATTAAAGTGGATTAATCAAATTTCCTTAAACTTTGTGGATTTTACTGTAAGCACAAGTAGTTTTAGTGTAAATGGCTAGAATTTTATCCAGCAGTTGTTAAAAGAAAACATCTTTTTACTGAAGAACTACGCATTAGACTCATGGGAAATCATATCCACTGAAAATTTAAATAAATTTTGTTCCACGTTTTTTCCTTAACATGTTTACGATGGCTACTACTCTGTTACTGTGAGGACTTACTATATCACCATGTAATAACATAGATTTTTACAGTAAGTGAAACAGAAATGCCAATTGACTTACAATTGTATATCAGGGGTAGAGGTTTCAAGATGCCCTTCTATCCTATTTTTTGCTTAGTAATCTTAGCCTCTGCTAAATCAGAAATATCATTATGCATATTTGTTATCAGTGAGTAATTTCACAAAAGCATATCCTACAAAACAATTAATCTTTTGCATATGGATCATCACATATCTTAGTGTTATAAGGCAGAATTAGGAAAGTTAAGAGAATCTTCCAATTATTGCTTAATCATGACACAATTCAAAGAATTGAATCTTTTAACAGGAAATATTTTAAATCAATATGATACTTGAAAATTGCTTTAAATCATGGATTTTGATTTATGAAATTCTTCTTGAGGCACAACAGATGAAAAGAAATATCACAATAAAAAATTCAAGGAACTTATTTTTTCATTAAATATTTACCAACCATTCAAACTTTAGTGGATTTACTCTGCAACTGAACAAGAGACCTCAAGGTTTACATCTGTAAATCCTTGTGCTGGTGCCTACCAAAAGTGATTAAACCCAAAGCAAGCCTCTGCCACAGCTGTAAGCTATTTAATAGACAAATTTAGAGTGCAAATGTTCTCCTGTAAGTTTTAATGGTGGAAATAATAAAACCAGACATATTAAATAAAAATTAATACCAAAATGCTTGAGTGGAACAGAAATTATGCATGCACTGTATTTGCATCATAAAAGAAATATGATAAGCACATGTGTGCAATCTATCACTGGCTCTTCAGGGTCACTCACTCCTCCTTGGAAAAGAAGAAGACAGAACACTGTAAAGGAGAGAACTGTTTTTCCCAACACACAACTTTTCAGATGGGGCTATGCTGAACTAATCAAACATCTTAAATTTTAGGTTCAGAATATACTTTTCAATTGCAGTCAGATACTACATTTACTTGCTTTAAAAGATCCTTTCATCTTTTTCTTTTTTTCTTATCTAGAAACTTCACCTTGCAGATCAACAGCAACTGGCATTTGGGCTGAAAATACTCCTCACATATCTTATTAGTCATATTATGTGCATAATTTTAAATACATTATGAATGTACACAGAAACACACTTGTGTCATCATGTACGTCTGTACTGTTGGGAACAATGTAATTTGATTAACTGAAGAAAATCAACTGGACCATATTAGAGTCTAACTCAGGATTTTTCCATATTTGTGTCAATTGCAGGAATGTTGCATTTATCTTAGTAAATGTGATTTTATAGATGTTATTTTCTTAATTTTCATTATTGCTATTCTGTCTCAATCTCCAGAAGTCAGGTATGATGGAAAAGTCACACTGTTTTACTCACAAAGCATAATAAAAGTCCCATACCAGGTTATAACATATCCTTTTCTATCAGTTCTCTGTCTCCCATCACTTCTGCTTTCTCCCTTTATTGCTAGACACATTAATATAAAACATTTTAATGTGGGGTACCATATAAATATTTAAGATGGTTTCTAGTTATAAAGTATTTATTGTTTCTATTGTTGGTGAATTGTTTTGAGGTGTTTTTTATTGAAAAATAACTTTATTTTTCAGGAAACCTGGCATGATGAAGAGGGAACAGACCTGGCCACACAGTAGCTTTTTTTCCTTGTGAAAAGTTTAGAGTTTTATGAATTCCTTAGATATTTTTCTTCAGTCTTTTCTAGAGATCTGGAATTTCTGCCAAAGGAATTTTGTTGATGAAATGGTCCATTTTTCTGGAAAAGTTTTATTGGAAACTTCTAGGACTGCTTTAGAAAAGATCTAATTTAAAAATAAGTGGTCAGTTTGTTCTGCTTTTGGAGAAATATAATGCTGAGGTAATGCAAGAGCACTCAATTCTGCCAAAAGGGAAAAGTGTAGCCATTACACCAGCACTACTAGGCTTGTGGTGCTGGGGAAACATCTCCCTGGAAGTGCCCTGTGCAGATGCAGATGTGTGCAGCACCCCCATCAGCCATACAGAAAAGACAGATTAAATTTGACAATAGATGTGAGGGAGAGCAGGAGGGCCTAGCGTGTCAGTAAATAAATTTTGGGGAAAAAAATGCATGGCAAGTATTAGAGTCTTTCCCTAATCTGTCTACCTGTCTTTGAATGTGAGAAAGACAAGGGTCTGCTGCATGTCCTCATATTATAATGAAAAATGGGTAGATTTTGATTGACTTGTCTAAAGGCTGCTTGCCTTCGATATCATCACATCCAGATGCAGAAAAGACCTTAGTCTGGATCTGATTCTTTAGGTACTCCACAAAGCAGCATCACCTGTCTTGAGGACACACGTGGGGAATGTGTGTTCACTGTTCTGGTGTCTGCCCTTAAACATCCCCAAGCCTTTCAGCTCCTCAGATAGAGCTGAAGGATCGGAGGCACTGAGGCAGTCTGTACTTCCAGGTGGTTTGTCCAGTAGGGGTGCTGCTCTGCTTACATCTGCTCTCTCCTGTGGTTGGGATTTCCCTGTCCTTATCTTGTCTTCCAAAAATTCAACATGCTCTCACCAGCTGATCTTTAGAGTTAGAACAACTCACTCAATTTTAACATGGGGGGACAATGCACTAAGGAACAAAGTGTGGTTCTTGGGACGGTCTCATACAGGGTCAGGAGTTGGATTTTGATGATCCTTGTGGGTCCCTTCCAACACAGGATATTCTATGGTTCTGGGATTCATCTCAGCTTAAGGAATGTATCTAAAATAAATGAACAGAGTTGCCATTTGAAACAACTTTTTTAGTAATGAGAACCTGGAGAAGCAAACTAGGTCTAAAACTTTTTTGTCATCTAAGTTGTCTAAAAATAAGTTTCATCCTTTCACTGGCATAGCCAGCATGTCTGTGGCTTTTGTCCATAGAGTGCACTCTGACTTTTATTGATGGTAAGCAGCAACAACTGTGGACTCAGCCAGTTAACAGAGAGGAGCTTCCCAGGCTGTCCGTCTTCGTGACAAGGGCTGATACAGTTTGCACTTTGTGAGCTTTTGCCCTCTGTAGTCTTGTTCTGCCTTCAGTCAAAAGCGATTATCACTGAAACCCCGTTGAGGTGCAGAGGTCCAGCACTACAGAGGCAGAGCAGTACTTGGGTGTGATGCCTTTCAGTGAAGCCTCATGCTGCAGGAAATATTTCCACATTTCTGTGAAAGGTTCTCTTTTTTCTCAATAAAGCGTGGTAATGACGGCAGGATGCTGTGGGCAGGAGCGGTGCCTTTAGTGCCCATGGTACTTCTCCTGTTATCAACAGCACCCAGCCAGTTCACCTCAGCTGACCCCTCTGCATGGCAAGGGGAGCCTGTGGGGCAATGCTGCTGGGGCTGGCTGCAGCTCGGGGGTGTCTGGTCACCAACAGTGGGGCAGGCAACAACCTCTAGTAAGCTGGCAGTACTAAGGAGACGTACTCTTATCATAACTGTTTCTAAATTTTTTTCTCAGCTGCTCTAGACAGCAGTCTATGGAAATGCAAATGTTGTGATAACTGTTCTGCGCAGGCTGCTAAAAATGTTTGATAAATTAGGTGAATTGCAGGCTAGTTTTTTTCAGCTTACAAAATAAAATACAGGATTTTTTACTTTTCTCTCTCATTTTGACTCATTTTTAGGCACATACCCTGTAATTTTATTTCAGTAGTCTGCTTAAAATTTATTGTTGACTTTTGACTCTTGATTCATATTAGTTTTCTGAATTGTGGTGTGTAAGCTGTGGTGACAGGGACTTTCTTTTGGGGGTGGTTTGGAACTGTAATCACATTTTCACCTTATCACGTCTTCATATTCTCACTTTTGCAGTGTGCTGGCCCCTGGCAGTTGATTCATCATGTGTCCCTAAGCACAAACATGGACTGGGACATAGAAAGCAATAATAGAGTAGAATAAATCATATTATAGCCTCATGTCTGGGGGAAAAAGATCAGAGAAGGCATGCTAGCTGTGAATGTAAATGTAGTGTATGGCTTCTGGTTCGTCAGCTCAATTGGTGTGGTTGTGAATTTATTGAGTCTAGGTTTTGAAAAATGCAATGCTATCTGCTTCGTTCAGAATCAATACTAGTCAACAGAATGAACCAGATTTGACTGGTCAAATACTCTGCCAAGTTATTTTATGTGTGAGCTCAGAGAAATATTGCATACGTTGCTCACCCTGAAGTAATAATTGCTGATATAAACTGAAATATTAATTGTGTGCCCAATGCACTGGCACATGCTTAATATTTTTATAGCTAGTACAGGCAAGAATATGCTATTAAAAATTGAATGAGGATAAGAAATGAATGGGCAATTCTGTCACAGATATTTATTTAGACATTCATTTGTTTGGTCTTGGTTTTTTTCCCCCCACAAAATTAGGTGCCTAATTGTGTGAGGAGACCTACTGGATTTCCATGTGTGAATAGCAGTGATTTATTGAAGAATACACTTGCTCTAAACATTTGTGATACATTTTCTGGAAACCTGATGTGAAAAATTACATTTCCAGATTGTCTTGAAATAGTACACGATTTAAAATAATTCCTTCCTTTGAAAATTCCTGCTGCTCAGTTTAAAAATGTCATAGATGGGATTTAGTACTAGACATAATAAAACTGTAGATAGCAGGGTTTACAAAATGTTAGTTTCTTATCTACGCATCTAAAGCTACAGCTGTCATGGTACAAATAAATTCAGTGCAGCCTTGTATTTTTTCCTTATCCAAAAAATCTCTATACTATATTTTACTACCAAAATACACACAAAAGGAGGTTTTTTTTTTTTAATCTGTACTCTTGTATCATAGATACACATTTGCTTTGCTTTGGAAAAATAAAAGGCAAAGGGCTACCTCTCCTCTCCCAGACAAACATGTATTTCATGAAAGCTTGACAGTATACTGTAATACCTAAATTATAATGAACACAGGCTGCACAAAAATGAAATGTTAGTACAGTTTGTTGAGATGAGAATGTTTTCTGTTCAAGTAAGTAAACATAACTAAAGACTGGAATTATGCAGAATTGTGAGTAGCCCTGTCAGGAATATTTAACCCTTTTTAAAGTTAGTGATCTCTGCACTAATTTGCATGTCCAAAAGTCCTCATGCGCTGAATGGAGAACAAAGTTGTGAACACAATATGCTAACAAGACATATAAGGAAGACATGGACATATTGGAGAGTTCATTGAAGGGCCACAAAGCTGATTAAGTTGGAGCCTTTGGCACAGGAGGATGGGCTGAGAGAGGTGGGCTTGTTCAGCCTGGGGAAAACAAGGCATATCAATGGGTACCTGCTGATGGGTACTGAAGAGGGGTTCTTTCCAGGGTGTCTGGGGACAGGACCAGAGAGGTTGCGGAGAAACTGTCCTTGGAGATGGATGGTCTGGACATGGTCCTGGGCAAACAGCTGTGGCTGACTCTGCTGGGAGCAGGAGGCTGATCTTGACAAAATATGGAAGTCTTTGCCAACTTCAGACTTGCTCTGATCCTGTGATTTTCCCAGCCTTTCCACTTCCCATTTTCTTCCAAGTGTCATTACATAACTATATTGATTTTTCTATCCTTTCTTTATTATTTCTTTACATAATTACTTGCAGTATATAGATTAATTTAAATTTTTTTCTGGGGGATTTTAAATAGATCTAGGGTCTTCTGATTTCTGTCAGTGTTAGCAATGTAACAAAGAATGATGCTCTTTATCTTCTGTTGTGGTTTTAGTAGAGAAGAGGAGGCCATAAAGATGGCTCTTGTGAGAAGTTTCTGGAGTTCTTCACTATTTCTAGCACAGCCAATCGCTGATGGCTCTGAAGATGATGGACATGTCACTAGCTATGTTTAGGCCAATTAGAAAAGTTAGTTACGCCTCTGTGATGACATATTTAAAGAAGAATCAAAACAAAATGTACACGCAGCTGCTTTTAGTTAGAGAAGGAAGAAGATGTGAGAACATGTGAGGGAAAACAACATGGAGACACCAAAGTCAGTAGAGAAAGAGGAAGAAAAGGTGCCCCAGGCTCTGAAGCTGAGATTCCTCTGCAGGCCATGGTGAGGCGGGGTGTCCCCCCTGCTGTCCATGGGGTCCATGAGGGATGCAGAGCCACCCGCAGTCCATGGGTGAGGTGCCAACATTGGAGCGGGGAGATGTCGGAAGNGGTGAGAGACCCTGTTGGAGAGAGAGGGGCCCCTACTCCCATGCTGGAGCAGTTTGTCCTTAGAGGACTGCATTCCATAGACAAGAGAAACCACGCCACAGAGGTTCACAGAGAACTATCTTTCGTGGGAGGGACCCCACGGCAAAAGCAGAGGAAAAAACTCCTCTCCCTAAGCAGGGGAAGGAGATCTTGGAAATAGACTGACCTGAACCCCCACACCCTGCCCCCCTTGCACTGTTAGTGAGAGAGGAAACAGTGAAAAGAAGAGTGTCTTGTAAAAGTTTAGTTTATTTCTCATATCCTCCTTCTAACTCAAGTAGTAATAAATTTCACTTTTGCAACTTTAAGCTGAGCCTAGTTTGTCCTTGGAGCGTTTTCTCCCGGTTCCTTATCTCAACTCATAGACCTCTGAGTTAATTTCCTCAGGTTTTTTTTTTTCCCCTCTCCTTCCCTCCTTTGCCCAGCTGTAGCAGAAAAGAAAACGAGTGAGCGGCTGCCGTGAGTGCCTAGCACTTAGCCAGAATCAAAACCACAACACTTCTAAGTGTTTTTCATAATTTGTTGGTTTCTGTCATTTTTGCGGTTCAAAATGGACTTCATTATATTTTTCCAAACAAAGGTTGGTCTCTTCTCCCAGGTAACAAGTGACAGGACAAGAAGAAATAGCCTCAAGTTGCTCCTGGGGAGGTTTACATTGGATATTTTTAAGAATTTCTTCACTGAAGGGGTGGTCAGGCTTTGGACTAGGATGCCCAGGGAAGGGATGGAATGACCCTCCCTGGAAACTTTAAAAAAACCTACAGATGTGGCCCTGAGGGACATGGTTTAGTGGTGAACGTGGCAGTGCTGGGTTAATGGTTGGACTTGATGACCCCAGAGGTCTTTTTCAGACAATTCTATGATTCTAAGAGAGGCAAAATCTTATGAAAAAGAAGGGGAAGGATCAAGGTGTACAAGCTTTCCTGTGACTCCCACTAAGTAACTGCTCCTAGCCATGGTCAGCAGGCTGTGGAGATAACTTTTCTAGACAAGACAAAGTAGTTTATTGTATAAGCTATTTGTTTCCTTAAAAAAACCCCTAACAACCTACCCAAACCCATGGTTTATTTTACAATCCCTTTTGATCCCACCTAGGTTCAGAACTACTTGAAACCTCTGGGATTGGAAATGAGAGAAATGAAGACTCTAAAGTGCTGACAAAATCTTTTCTTCAGAAAATTATAATTTAGTGGATTTAAGTTGTGCTTGTAAATGGCCCATAAGTGGGTACAAGAATCTTCAGTTTTAATAAACAGGTGCTGGAAATATGTGTATTTGCATTACCTCCCTTAAAACCCATCAGGTGGGGATTTTAATCAGTTTAATCTTTTCTCTTGTTCGTTCTCCTCTCAGAGTGAATTGTGGGCCGCTTTTCACAGGGCCAGAGATCTGGGGAGCAGTGATAGCAGTGAGTTGCAGGAGTTGAAGCAAAATGTTCTTTCAAGCAGGAGTGTTCAAGTTCCAGAATGGAACTTGTGTAATGTTTATATTAAAATATACAGTGTCTTACTGGGAGATTTAGCATTAGACTTTGCAATGTTTATTTAAATTTTGCAATAATTAATAAGCTTCTTTTGCAAAATTGACTGATCACTCTATTTGAATACATTAGCTCAGAAACCAAAATGCCGCTTCTACGATTTCACAATCTATATGCAAAAAGAACAGGAATGGAAGTTATAAATACCCATTTGGTTTCCTGGACCGTGAAATATTCCTTCAGGCTCTGCTGGTTTAATCAATGGATCAAACAGATTACATTTGTTTGTGGTGGTGATAGCCTGACTAATGCATTGACTTCAGTTGGAAAAAGAAATAGCCAGCAATACTTAGAGGGGAACAGTTAATCCACCCTCATTAAAAAGGTAGCAATGTGATTTTGAAAGAGAATGCCTTGAAATTGCTATGCAAATTTTGTACGTTACTTAATGTGAAACAAAAAATAATTTAGTCATGTTTTAAGTCGTAATAAATAAAACATTATCATAATAATGACATACTCAAGTTTTGAAAGTATTTTTAAAAAAGGTTTGCTCCCCATTCCCAAATTCCTTACACATGTCTAGATAGAGAAACTTGTATTCTTATATTATTTATCTTCTGCTGATAAAGCATGATGGGGTTTTCTGATTTACATGTCAAGTGATTAGCAAAAAACCTGGATTATTTGTGATTGCACCAGCTAGGGAGATTAATTAAAAATTGAGCTATTTCTATTTCAGGGAATAGAGACCAAACTTTTTTCTTCTGTCTGATTCAAGTGCCTTTGATGCTATTTTCATTAGAATTCAAGCCAGTAAGGTTACTTTTTCAACCAGCCCATGAGTCCAGAACTGTTTTCATAATGGAAATGACAATATTTTGGTTTCAAAAGGGTCAGGTGGTACAGCCAGGCATGCTACTCAGGCTTCAGCCAAGAAGGGTTTCTTTGTCTCTGCTGGGAAATGGGAAGTTTACAAATGGAGTATCACAGCCTGTTTGAAGTGCCCTGAGGGTGGCATACAGTCTGCATAACTGAAGACAGGTACAGTATAATGCTGCATTTGGAATAGGAATAGCTCCACAGCTCTGGGAAACAGGATCCAAAACTTCTCAGACCTTTCTGTCCGTCCCCTTCACTGGATTCTCCCCTGACACACACGTGCAAAGATGTGTGAATACACGAATGCACTCGTGCTCAGGCAGGGAGGTTGTAGGTGGCTGCTGAGTAAGGAGAGGGGGTTGGCTTTGTGTTACCAGCTCAACATGGGTACCCACCATAGGAGTGTAGGAAACAAAGATCCTTCTTGTTAGAAGCAGCAAATACTCACTTGAAGTATGTCCAAATAACCCTGAGCTCTTTGCTAGTGTTTGCAGAACTGCAAAGAACAGTAAAGACAGTGAAAAGGTGCTGGTTTTTGTTGAAGATTTTCTCCATACATGTGGTGATAAATAGGGATTAGGGCAGGAAGATGCCAAGCAATGCAGACAGGCTCAGAGCTGGAGATCCCTCTGCAAAGATGTCAGCACCTGGTCAATCCATTCCTCTGAACTGCAGTCTCTGAGAGGATGGCAGAGTTCAACAAAGTCTTCAAAGTAATGCTTGGAATTTGATTCAGTTCCATTTTGAGTTAAAATATGTTTTTAAATGATATGATAAGCCTGAGTGTACTTCATATCCTTATTTTGTTTTCCTAGAAATTTTATGCAAATTTCAATTTTAATGAAAATGGGAAAAATGAGAGCCTGTATCTCTGCTCACAGTTTCAAGTCACATTTGTTATAATTCTATGACAACATGTATTTCTCTTTAAGCTTTTTTCTTAGGGGTTTATTTTACTAACCTATGCCTGGTACTTCTTTTCCTATAATTATTTATTTTTGAAGTAAAATTATTCCAAAACCACCAGCACATTCCAAAACCAAAAGCCAGTGGAAAACTTTTTTTCATCATGGTCCTTTTTTTTTTGTGAGAAAAAACTCACTTGAAAGCTTCTATATTCTTGTAAGGCAACCTTTTATTTGCAGCCATGAGAAACTTATGTTAGCATATTACATACATAATCCTCAGGTATACGAGCTCCCTCAAATTTGTCACATAATATATGTAGAGAGGCTTGTACACTCTCAAGAGGTGCCATGGGTGCCCGTATATTGGACTTTGTGTATGAGACTCATGGAATATGGGATGCCTGAAATCTGAGGTTTTTGCTCTTTGACAAAGGGAACAATTCCAGCTCCACCACTCACTCCCACCCCGTCATGTGGAAATATTTATACATTTTTTTTAAGGAATCATTCTGTTTGACGTTAAACTGTGGTGCTGCGGGGACAGTTCTGGCCTCGTGTGAGCTGGATCTACACTCTCCATCCCCTGTGGAGCTTCCATGAAACACGACACAATGTGTGCAGGGAGAGCACGGTATAACGCTGCAGGATGTGTGTTTCCATTAGACTTGCTGATGGGGGAGAGGGGATCTGAAACATGTCATGGCACCATTGCCAGTTTAATATCTCATTGAAGTGAAATGGTTCAGTTCAATTAAAATCATGAACATATTTTTAAACATGTTCTAACAGAATATTACAATAACATGATTTTTTCTTAAGAACTTCACAAATTCATTTTAATTCTTTTTGTTAAAAGAATAATTACCACGAGAAAGGTAAAATTCTTATGTCGAATTTAAAAGACAAATTCTGAAGGAAAGTTACAGCAGAATTTATAGCCAGCAAGGTGTAAAAAAGCCCTTTCTTGCTTTTTGGGGACTTCTGAGCATACTACCACTGCAGATTAGATCTGAAGAGTTGATTGAAGGTCAGATTAAGCAATCAGGGTAGCTACAAAACTTAAGAGGACATATGGGTAAGCTGAGAAAAAAGTATAGAAAAGGGTAGAAAAAAGATCAGAGAACTATTCTGGAAAACTAAAATATTTAATTTGTTAACAGGGATCTTAGGCAATTTATGAAATCTAATATTATTGAGGATGCTCTCTGAGCTTTTGTTTGCGATAGCAAGCTCTGCCTGGGTATTTGTTTGGTTCCTGTGCCTTTATACTGAGGTAGAATATAAAAGAAGTAAAAGAAGATAATTCTGCTTCTTGCACACTGATAGCAAGGAAAGATGATTATACTTTGGTAATTATTCATTGAAATGGAATAATGAAATATGGCTATAACCAAAATAGCTTATGAAAAGGGAGAATACTAAGATCTGTAATTTGGGGAATTTTCTCTGATATAAAAAGCTTCTTAATTCCTGTACTATGAAAATTCCCCCTTCAGTTCTCCATGTGAAACACAGTTCCTTCTCAGAGCATGTTTATTACTTTGATTCTCTCACTGGTGGTACACATTCCCATCCACAATTGCTCGGGTACTATACTTTTCTGATTAAATTACAAACCCATTAGGATTGGCAGGTTATTTGGTTATGCGTTATATAAAGTACCACATGTATCTAATATTTGATTTGTATTTCACTCTCATTTTCCCATCACAAAATGGCTAGCTGTGCCTGCTTTATGTGATTTACTAATAACTGTTATTGTCACAACATAGAGTTGCAGAACAAAAGCACCTTTTAGTAAAGACAGATGTGATGTTTTGAAGGAATTATCATCTATCTGCAAGACCTCAGATGAACCTTCTCTTTGCACAGGGGGAAACCTGAACTGTTCTAATCCTTACAAGTCAATTATCATCTAAACTGCTCATTTCCTGCTGCAATTCAGGATTCATAAAATCTGAATGGGATATGCATTTTTAATGTTATGGCAGGAACCATAAATATTGTTGGCCTTGTTTGTCAGAATCTTAATACAATAATGACTATAAAGCTGCAGGAAGGAAAAATATCTAAGATGCATTGATTCAGTTTCATAACTCAATAATTCTGATAACCTTTTCAAATGATTAAATAGGCCTGGAGAAATCCAGGCCCTGAAGCATTATCTCCCTTTGTGAAACCCTAAATGTTTTTCTGTTGATTTTTTTCTTTTTTCCCTTTTCCTCTTTTAAATAATGCAGGAGCAGGTGCTGGCATTTCAGTTCAACTAATTAGTTTCTAATTTACTGTAAACATCTTAGAATTCCATGAACACGTCTCAGCGGTATCTGAGAGGAAACAATCTACTAGTTCAATAAATCTCTCCTGAAATACCATTGAGAATGGACTGCATGAAGTGTATGGCCTTACTTAATGTATCTGATTTTTTTTTTAGAATACACTGAAAAGCAAGATAACAGTTCCAGGCTTTCCCTGATATTATTTCTGTAAAGACAATCTGAAGGAACCTTGTGTTAATGACCCATTGTTTTAATTTTAAAAGCTATGAAATATTGCCTTGTATTTGAATAGACTATTGGAATTGGTCCAGGCATTAAATGTGTTTGTAGTGATATTGCCACAGGAATCTTCAACAATGCTTTGCAGTATTTTTATCTTCATATGATTTGTGTATCTAATTTGGAGATAAAAATGTAGAAGTAAGTATTAAAATACTTCTCTTGTTTCTGGGTTATTGCCCTCATAAAGTGGTTGCATTTACAATGAGAAAATTTGGTCGTAACAATTCATGAAAATAAACCAAGAACTTTATCAAAATAGATTCATTTTTAAAATGTTTATGAACACGTTATATATATAGTCAAATTTCAATTTTTATTTTTTTCAAGATAACTAGACTTGAAAAAATACTTGAATTTCTATACTAGTACTTTTTATTCATATATTCATTATAGTAAAACATTTTAAAACAATCTTGTCTCCTAATTTTCCTTCATTAATTATTAATTATCCTTAAATTAAGATAAATGATACTTTAAAGATACAGAAGAGTACTAAGTTATACATTTTTTCTGACTTTGTCTTTAAAAACCAAAGACAGTTGTCTTAGTACAGATGGTATGATTTACATTTCACCATTTGGCTGGAGGCCTAGTTTACCTCCCAGTGTGTTAGCAAATCCCTTAGGAGTGCTTGGAGTTGAACCAGCACTGGTGACACTGAAATCCCCCTCTCAGTATTGCTACACTTCCCAACTTCTTGGCAACATATGCACCTTTCCTTTCTCGATGTTCATCAGCATAATTTGCACTGGTACAACTATTCTGGCAATTTGCAATGAACTGAACAAAGAACTGACTGAGGCTAAAACTCTTTTTGTCCAAGGTTTCACTTACTTTTTTTATGTTTTGGAACCAGAAACAATTTTTCCAGGACACTTGAGAGGGCAATGAGGCAGGACTGAGTTGCTTAAAACTTCAGTGTCACCAGAGAAAATATATTTGTAAGTGTACTTTCAGTGACAAAAAACCTAAATATGCAGAGTCCTGCTGAAAATGTGTCAGAACTCATTAATACAGGAGTACACCAGCATTTTGGGGCAGCTATTGCTTCTTGAACCTCAAAGATTCTTTCATCATATTTGAGAAATTCACCTGTGCAAGAATGATGTTTTTCTGATATGAAATTTCCTTAACATTTCACTGGATATTATGCAGGAAAAAGTGAACACTGATATAAATGTTTAGTGTCTGTTTATTTACACACAAGTGTTTGATATTTTTGATTCTAAATTAGTAAAGGAAATCTTAAAAGTATTTACCATAGATTGTGTGAGTGGCTAAAAAGTTGATACCAGCTGGAAAAAAAAAAAAGTATAGACAACTCTGATGCATATAGTGCTAAATCCTATGTTTTTATGCAGGTTTTTTCATCTCTGCTTTCATTTGATATCTAATTTCTTTAAATAAATTCTATCTTGCTTAGTAGAAGAAAATTAACATTATCATTAAAGTAATGTATGTTGAGAAAAAACCAGCGGAGAGGTTAAGATCTGTTTGGAAGAGAGCTGGAAAAAAATTAAAATGCATATAAGTTTATGTGCAGGACAAAAGTGTTAACTGAAAATTATCTTGATATACATAGGAGGAAACCAAATTGATCTGGAGTGGAAAATTATGTAATTGCTACCCTTATGTTGCAAGGTACTCATAAACTGATAGAATCCTCAAGCTCTTTCAGATGGGTTTTCAGTTACTCTGGAACCGGAACTGCCATGCACTGCACCGTCCTTGTGCCAGCAAACAAAGCTTCAGCCCTCTGGCTGGAAACACTTTTCTCATGGGATCACTTGTATCCTTGTGTCAAGGTTTTCTTGGCAGATAATTCCCTGTCCTATACCCTAATATAAATTAGTTCAACTCTATTTAACTAAGTTTAATTGTATTAAACTGAGTGTGATGTGTTTTCTCAGTGCATATTCCATGCTAAAGGAGTAGCTTCTGTCCTACTTCACAAGTTTTAAACTTCCTCTCACTGTTGATAACTCTGTTTAAAAGAACCAGAAAACAACATCCCCACCAAGCTTAATTACACAGATGCAACTGTTCATGAGAGGATTCCCCCCCCCC
>VYZT01040286.1:28092-71387 GCA_013400735.1 Pomatostomus ruficeps
TTTTGTTCTTTTTTCTTTTTTTAAAATATTGTGTTAGCCGAAATCTCATCTTTACATTTAAAAAAAAAAAAATTAAAAAAGTTTGGATAATGCCTCTCTTGAAACATACTGTGCAGTGATTAATGTGTACAGCATACACATATGTGCCAAGCCTAGAAAACTTCACAGTGTATGCACAAAAAATCCATACACTAGTTTTATAGTAGGATAAATTTTTTCAGTATATTATGTTTATAGATTCTTCCATATGTTTAAAAATATTTTGACATACAAAGTGGTCATGAATAATTCACCCTCCTAGTTATGATACAATAATAAAATACTTATTTCTATTTAAAATGTAGGAATTCTGTAATTTGAAGGTTAGAGTAGTCAGGTAATTTTTGTTTGATGTCTTTACTAACCAAAATTGATCTGTTTGTTAATAACATCTTTTCTTTTAATCTTTTCAAACTTAAGGTTGTTCGTTCAGACCAGCTTAATGTAATTTAGCAACCTGGATTATGTGCTGTCCTATACAACCTCCCAGACAGACCCATAAAAATATAATAGATCATCTACAGGGTGGACACTTCTGCTATTGCATTGTTGACAGCAAAAAGTGATTACACACATTTCATTGCAATGGTATTAGTAGTGACTTGCAGGAGATACATTTTCTCTCAACACACTGTGAGGCCTGATGAAAAGTCATTAATATGGTCAATGGTCTGACTGCTATAGATGCACAAACATATACACTGTTTGAGTGATGAAAAAGTTAAACTAAATCTTTATGTAGTGTACAACAATATCCACTACTTCTGCAGGATAAAAAATGTCCAGTGATGTTGGACCTGTGCTGTCTTTTGACACATCAATAAATTTTGTCCATTATAAATTATCCATAGCAAATATATCTTTAAGTGAATGAAGGATTCCAGTTATGAAGCAGACCCTTCCCCACTGTTGTCCTCACTGAGCAAACATAGAGCTGAGAAATGTCTTTGATTGCTTTGTCTACTTGTAGAGAAAAAAATTCTGTTACACAGATCTGTTGTAGCTATTCTCTTCTATCTTCTCCTATGGACATCCAAATTATTCAGAGAATTCACTCATGGCTGATAGGAATAATCCCCATTGATTTTCCAGAATACAGGTGAAATTGCCTTTACTATCAAATGCAGATTTACACTGAGCATAACACTAACCTGCTTTGTACGGTGCAGGAATGCTCCTGAGAAATCCCAAGCACACAAAAGCAGGCAACAGGTGGAGATGACATGGCAGTCATGAAACAAAAGGCAATTAAAAGGCAACATTTGTCAGAATGATAAATAGCTGTCACTATAAACCATCTGCTGAAACAGTATAAAGAAATCTGTAGTCATAATACAAGAGCAAGTATTTGTCTCATAAGTATGGTGTTCCAAGCCACTCAGTATCATTGGAACTTGGGTATCCTATCCAGTAAATAGGGAAGTTAGAATATAATTTTAGGTTTTGTACTTTGACAACGTAGCTCAGACCGCACTCTCACTGGTGGGTATTTCTGTCTGATCATTGAATCTCTGAAGCCAAAAAATCCTGCAGAGATATTATACCTGTGTGAAGTGGGGAGGTGTCATAACTTTATTGGCATCTATTAACTCATGAAATAAGGATGGAATGGTATTCAATTTTTTTCTTTTCCTTCCTCCCCTCTCCTCTGCTTCCCTGTCCCCCACCTTGAATTTATTGCTAAATTTGAACAGCTTGTGGTTAAATCATATACCTGACAAAATTAAACAGGGCAGCTAATTTTTGTAAATGTACAGCTATTAGATCACTGCTATAATTAAAAAAAAATGAAGACGTAAAATTTTATCTGAAGTACAATAATAAGGAGCCCAATGTAGAAATTTTCTGAATTTTGATCATCCAAGAATGGTCTGTTAATCTGAGTTTGGGAAGTATGCAAGACAAAAAAGGGCATTAACAATGGACTTGGAGAATTACATCCCATGTAGCACAGGAAAAGGTCCTGCCTGCAGAATCTGGGGCTAAAGCACTTGTGTAACATACAGTTGTCTCCCAGGGTTTTTCCTCCAGAGAAAGCCATAGCTCGGTAACTTGCTTTGAAAGATGTTTCAAAGTTATAAGTGTTTAAGGTAATCATTCTTTGAGGCTCTTCTCTAATCTGAATTAAGTGTTTTGGAGTGCTGATCATGACAAAGGGTGATCATTATGGTCCTTGAGTTTCTCAGTGCTTTCATTTCAAAATTTAAAAACACATTTTAAATTACTTAATACTAAAAAAGCAATACGAAATATAGATATATGACACTGTGTAAGTGTTCCATAACTAACTACCTAGAGTTTTAGAATTCAATTTTTAAATTTTTTTTAATGGGAGAAACTCATTACAATATCCACAAGCACTGCACAAGTTTCTTTTATTTTCCATGTCCTATATTTTCTCCTTTATAATTAAACTTTATTTCTGCAACCTAACACAACTTATGCCTTGAAACTTTTCAGCATTGTAGCCTCCTAATTCAAACAGTAAATTGTTTTAAGATTTGGAAGGTATTCAAATGGTACTAATTTGCAAACATAATGTTTTCTATATTTTGAGCTTTTAGAACCTGAACTATATTACTAGAGATATCTGAAATATGGTAGGTTTTCTGAATACAAAGAAGCTGAGTAATAGACATTGTTTTAGTTTTAGGAATAGAATCAATGTCATCAGTTAAATATATTTTCTTTCTTTCTGGAAAACAAATGTGCACTGAGGTGCCCATTTGAAGCACAAATCCTAAATAGAAATCTGTAGTCCTGGGATCAGTGTATATGTAGACCCTTTGTTTCCACCTAGGGGTTCCATTTTGGAGGTAAGGAATGTGCAGTCTTATACAGATAAGAACCGTTCTGCTGGTTGCCATCCCAGAGCCCATACTTGCAAAGAAAGTGGTCAGGACAGTAGAATTGGCTCTGCATGTATTTATTAGAAAATCTGCTCTGACAGCAGCTGAGAAGATGGAATTTCTAGGAAAATCATGTATCCCTAAAATTGTGGGTTGTGAGAAAGACAGGTCTTGTTACTTCTTCCTGTTCATGGAAGGTTTTGTCCTCTGTGCTTCTCCTTTCTCAAGAAGCTTTTCCTTTTGGTCTTGTGCAATGACAGCTGATACATTAACTTGACCCTGTCCCTGAGAAAGCTGTTATCTATCCCACTTCTGTCTGAAGGGTGACTTAGGTACAATAGAGTCAAGGAGAATATCACAGAATGATGGAATCATAGAAAAGCTTTGCTTGAAAACCATCTGAAAGATCACTTAGTTCCAACTCCCCTGTCGTGGGCAGGGACACCTTTCATTAGACCAGGTTGCTCAAAGCCCTGTCTGACCTGGCCAAGGTCGGGGTGATGAGGCATCCACAACTTCTGTGGGCAACCTGTTCCAGTGTCTCACAACCCTCACAGTAAAGAACATCTTCAATACCTTTATTCAGACATCTTGACAAGCAAACATCGAAACTCCTTTTTTTGTTGTTGGTTTTTTTTTTTTTGGTTGGTTGGTTGGTTGGTTTTTTCTAGGGGGGGTTGTGGGTTTTTTTTTTCCCTGGGAAAAGACATCCATCTTTTAAGACTATTATGTAACTGTGTAATGAAAATCAAAATCTTTGTTTTCATGTGAAGTTTTAGCATATACAGCGATTTGTGTGTAATTTCATCCCACTGCATGCTAGACTACCAATTCCAGCTTCCATTTACAGATTTGATTTTCCATTCCCCACTTTTTTCTTTTAATCTTGTTCAGTGTTTTTAAACCAGTTACTGCAAATCAGGCTTTTAAAAACATAAATTATCAGACACAATTGCTTTCAATCACATTATCAGTAAATGGTTAGAGTGCAATCAAACTAAGTGCTTCTTCCTGTTGTCTTTTGCACACACGTGCTCACACAAGCACCTGACAAATGAAATCACACTCAAATGCACTCAGCTAAAGCAGCAGATGAAACCTTTTTTTCTGCTATTCCCCTGTGGCAAGTGAAGGTACGATGGTGTCCCTGTGTGGTGGTACCATTCCTTTCCCTGCAGCACTTTCTTTCCTTTGCATGGTTGGGTTGTCAGTCCCACTCAGGGGACTGAACACCACTTTAGAGGGGTCATGTTTCCCTCCCACAGCAGCTGCTGCTGTGCTTTCCCCTTTTCACCTTCTGTAGTCAGTGGTCCTTTCATTAGTGAAAGAAATCAGACACCCCAGTGACCTTGGCCATGCCACTGTGTAAGAGTGGACACAAATCAAAGGATGTGGAATCTCTCTGAGCACAATACCGTAGTCTCAGCTACAGGACACTTCCAGGCAGTGGTGGAAGCTGGTAAAGGCTGTTTAGATGGGAAGCTGATTTTCCATGCCGTGTCATTGCTATAATGGCTGCTATACTGCAGGAATCTGGAAGAAGAGAGAAAGAGACAAAGTACTTCTCACCTTGTCTGTGAGAAATCAGCATCTCATACAATACTTCAAATCTGTCAGAATATTTCAATTTTAAAAATGGTCATGTTTCAAGAACAGGCTGGTTTTATTCACTGAGATGGAGCAGTGTCAGGCAAGTTGTTTGCAACCATTTGCAGTGATCTCAGTTGCATAGTTTCCTCGATGATGGTGCTGATCTGATCACTAGGGAAGTCTGTAGTCAAAAGGGATATGACAGCTACATCCACAAAAGTACTTAAGCATGCTTCATTAAATGTTACAATGCTTACTCCCAGGATAGCCTGGTCCTTTTTCTTTAAATACTGACCCTATCTAGTCTAAATCTTTGAATTCCTTCTAGGTCCTCATTTGGCTTCATGTGTTCACTTCCTTTGGCATTATTCTATGAATATAACTTCCTTTAACCTTTCCCATTTTTGAGATTTCTTGAGAGTTGCTTCTCCAAGTACTGCTTAATCTTCTGTACAATTTTGTGTCTAAGATAATGTGTGACTTCTAAATTTTTAGGTGCATGGAGGTCAAGAACTGAGAGGCATGAGGTGGTATTCAAAATTGAAGTTTGCAATTCAGCAGTACATCCTTTGTGCTAAGGTGTCTTCTGTAGAAATGACAGTTCAAGATACATCAAGCATTTCTCAGTCAGAATGAACTCGCTTCCCTTGTTTCTCAGGCAAAATTTTTCTTACTGATATAGTAAGCAAAACAGCACAACAGTTCAGGTTTTTCAATTATAAATTCAAAAAGCTTGCAGGGATAAAATCTTTCTAACTTTTTCCAAAAATTTTCCTGTCTTATTTCATTTGCCTACATAGCAGCTATTATATGTTTTTTCCCCTGAAAAACCTAAGACTGTTACTCTTCTAACAGATGACTAATTTCATTTCATAGTCAATAGATCAATAGAATTATTTTTTTTTTCAATTCAGAAATAGTTTTACACCACTCAAGTTGTGGTTGTTGAAATCCAACCAGTTTCTCAAAGAAATAGTTAAAATAAAGGAGTAAAACCTGTGGGAAAAAATTCAATATATATACTGTTATTGTTTCACTGAATTGAAATCAGTCTGAAGGAATCTAAATTCATGACTTTATTTCTATTTTTTACTTAGTAGCACAGATGACTGGACTTGCCAGATGCTGTGCAAGGAAGATAACTGTGTAATATTCAAAATGTTGAGTCCCATGTTGATGCCCAGCCACAAGCCAAAGCTTTGCATCTGTTCAATGGCCTAACAGAAATTCAAGCTGGACTGCCAAAAATGACTCAAAAAATGTTAAGTTTTATCCATCCTTACCAGGGGACCATAAATGAATATATGTCATGATTTTTCTTGAGCTGGTATGCACTGCACAGTTTTTCTGGCAATATTTTCTTTCTGAAAACACTTATTTGAAAACATCTGTGTTATGGAAGCATTCTGAATACAGGGCTTTACACTACTTTGTTTTAAACTTGGCCCATGGAAGAGCGAGTCGGTACTAATAAATCTATCTAAGCTGGTACAATGATGTATTTTAGAAAAGTAACATGGCCTGGATAGGAAGAGTGAATGTAAACATTAGATGTGTGAGAGGAGCACCCCAAACTTCTTGTTCTGAAAAGGGCTTTGCCCCAAAACTGATGATACCAAAAGGCAGTGAAAAAAATTTCGGCTTGGCTTAAGCTGACCATTAGAATTAAACAGTAACCAAGGGACTGACAATAAAACTCTGAGGGAGAGTCAGCTAGCAGAACTCTGTAGGAGAAACATGAGGATCTCTAACAGGGGGACAGAACCAGGGAGCAGGTGGGGCAGACAAGATGGGCAGGCACTGCCCATTCTATGTTGGTCAGGTGGTGCCTTTCCTGTTGCTGATTCTTACCCTGAATGTAGAGTTCTCCAATTGCTGATTAATTACATCATTAGTAAATCAATAAACTGCTTCCATTCTGATTTCATTTAAACCATGCAAGTTAGGCTGGTTTTCCCCATGACAAAGAACCAGTTCTGCTGTAGGAACAGAACTTTTTTTGATGCTGGAATAACTGATTATTATAGCTATAGGGTTGGACTTGCTGAATTGGCATGTCAGGGACTGGCCATCAAATCTGCTTTCAATGCTTTTAGCAACTCAGTCCCTGTCATCATACAAATGTGGCTCAGTAGAAAAACCCAGCTAACTTTGTGTTCCCCTCCCCATCCCCAAAGGCAGTGAAAGATATCCTGGGTTTCCCTGAGCAAACCTAGTGATTGAATACCTGTCAAAAAAAGACATTTAGTCTGACATTGGAGTGGAGATACAAAATATACAAGAAAGAAAGGCAACAATGCTGCGTTATGGTGGGGTACCCGCATATTTACAGCTGTGAAATGTGCTGGCTTGACAAAGGCACAAAGGCAGCCAAGTGTACTCTAACAAAATTGCAGTGTTGGCAATTGTGTCCAGGGACAATAGGTACCAGCAAAAGTTCCTCATGTGGAATCATGGCTCTAGCACCTTGATATTTGCATTCATTCTTCTTCTGATCTTTCACATTTTTCTACTGTCTTATCCAGCTACCATTTTTTTGTAACTCCCTGGCAGAAGAAGAGACTACACTTCAACGCCATGTCCATTAAAAAGTGCACAAATACTTATTGATGCTCTATGTACACAGTGTTGAATCTATGCAATAGCAGTCAAAAAATACTGTAAGAGGCTGTAAGAGAATTAAGCTGAAGTCAAAAAACTCACATTCCTCTTCAGAATCTGTTTTGTCTGAATCCCATTTGACATAAATTGTGTTTTATAACTATGGATTTTTGGGGGGCTGAAAATTTGCATTTGTTCTTAATTCAGAGAGCAAAATAACCATCATATCTCTGGACATGAAAACATGTTATACATTATTCTCTGTATAGAACCAAAGCCAGACTTTCAGGATTGTATTAATTCCTCATGGGTTGTAAACATTTTCTAGCCTTCTACTTGTGCCACAGTCATCTTTTTTTCCTGTAAATTGCACCATATCACTCTTTATTATCTGTCTTGTTTTTCTTTTTTTTCCCTCCAGAATAATTCAATGTCTTCCTTTTCTTCCTTTTTTTTCCCTATTATTAATTCTATCTCTCCAGTTTACTGTCGCAGCTGAGGATCCCCATCAAATCATTTTATAGATGCATTATATGGACTATGTGGGCTGTATGCCCAACTCTGAAATCTGTGACCTATGCCATAAATATAGCACTTGGTTAAATGATGAACCTATTTGTGACTCTGAACTAAAGATGCCAAAAGTTTAGATAGATTCAAAAAACAATGTGATAAATGAGTGGAGAAAAAAAATCCATTAAAGTAGTTGAACAGAAGGATATTAAATTTGGTACAGGAACTTCCTAAACTGCAGAATGCAATAACCTAAGAGATTTTAGACTGAAATATATCACTGAATGCCTGTCTATTTCTTATACTCCTCCTTAAGCATCCATTACTAATAATTTTTCATTGTGAGCTAGCAGGCTGAGTGCTTGACTTGTTATGGTATAGCTGTTCTTATATAATCTTGTGTAGATGCTTATGACAGATTACAAAAGTGAATTAATGTTCTCCCATAGACTAAGCAGAGCCTGGACTCATCTGTTCACTGTCAGGTTATATTGAGATTTTCCATTCTTTCTTAAATGTAGAACTGCTCTAGAGGGACATCCTGGGGGCAAGAAACTTAACATTACAATTCTTTATCATCAGCACATGCATTAAATATGAATTTGTATTCTTTTAAATTATACTTTGCATGGTAAATATGCATATGACTGGTATTCAGAGTTTGCTGGTGCAGTCATCAATGGTTTCATGGCTGGTAGGGTACTGAGCTAAGCACAAAAATAACAGTGCTCCCCACTTTCACTTTAAAGTACTTTGAGTGTAAAGATTATTTGTTATATTTCCATTTTGGTCCTTTGTTCTCTGATGCCAGATGCTGGGTAAGGATACAAACTTGCTACTGCCTGTTTTGATTTTATCTAAGTCTTATTAAGGGCCATGATGGGCTTTAAGGACTTTTGGATATCAGCTGCCTTCTTTGTTATCAAACTAAATGAGAAATAATCCCTAACTGTAGTTCAATCAAGAATGAAATGTCTTAAAACAAATATGGGTTTCTTTCTTATTTTGCCTCATGTTGGCTGATCTTTCCTGGAACACAGACCACCTTAGCACAGATGTGTTTTCTCTTCCAATGGATCTAATTTGCTTTGTTACTGTTTGTTTTTTTAAGCCATAACTAAGGCATAGTAAACACAAATGTAGGGCAGTCTCAGAAATGTAATGTAAAATACAGTAAAACTCAAGAATAGTAAGCAGTGTGGATTAATACCCTTTGCTAGGGTGCACATGGAGTCAAGTAAGGCTTATGGTAAAACACTGACATTATCTAAACTATGTTGTATCTAAAATGTCAATATCTTCCATTCTTTCCTCTTTAGGAGTTTAAGCGATATATATGGACATGACATGAATATTGTTTTTCAAAGTTCATGAACTTTTATTCTTTTGCTTCTGTAAAAATATAACATTCTCATGAAACCAATCTGTTTCATCCATATTTGCAGCTGTCAGAGATCAGAATCTGGCTCTAACTTCTTACAAGAGCAATTAAGTCAAAGGTAGGTTTTGTTCCAGAAGCAGCTGCTGAAAGGGCAATGGAGCTTCTCAAGACAGAAAAACAGAGAGGAAAAAAATCTAAAGTGTCAGGAAAATAGAAATTAGTAAAATCCTGATGAATAGTAAGTTGACTGGCTCCTTCCATGACATCCATTTCAATGCATTTTGACTCAAATTCCATGAACATTTGTCAGCTGAACAATTTTAACTGGAAAGAAAATACTAACATCTGAAAACTATTTGCCTTTTCTTTAAGAAATAATTTACCTGCGGAAAGTACACTTTATATGTACACTCTCTCCCACATGCAAATTCTCCATTGTGGATTTCATACTGGTTGAAAGAGTTCATTGAAAGAATTAATTTCCCCAAATCTTTCAGAAATTCATTTCTGCAGAATGCAACAGGTTAAAGGAGCCAGAGCTGAGAGCAAGCACTCAACTGTAATGTCAAGAGCCCAGGTCTCCTTGGCAGGAAAGGCTAATGCTGTGAGCTCACAATCTGAACTGGATTGGTTCAGTTGAGAGGAAGTTTCTGGCAGATGCTCGCTGCAGCTGTAGTTTTATTGACAGTAATGATATTTCTGTTTTCAAATGACATAAAATATGTTTCTTGCTTTCAGATTTGTTTGCCTTCGGGTCAGAGGTCTTTTCACACCTTTCATAAATGATGGAAAAATACAAGTTAACTTGTTTAAAAAATTAGACCTACAGATTATCTTCAAGGTTTGAGTAACAAGTTTATTCTTACAAGAACTTAGTACTGAAATATTCTACACAAACATTCTGTGTTTATGAGCTAAATAATTCTGTACTTCTCAATATTCATTTCATATTTACAGAACTGTAAATTATCTGATTACAACAATAAAGCATATCTACTATGGTATTTAGTTGTCACGCTGAACAGTATGACATTATTAGTGAAACAATATATATATTCCCAGTTGACACAATACAATTTTTTATTCCAAATATCAATATAAACATATAATTTCCTTGGAAAGGGAAAAATAAATTATTATAATGTCACTTTAGAGACTGAAGTTTGAAGCATAGTTAAATTAAATTACTTAATCTTGTGACGCAGGAGTTAACTGAGATCCTCTAGTTTAGAGTCCATTGTCTGAAATCCAGCAATATGCATACAACACTCTATCAATTTTATTCTTCCATCTACCCAGACAACTTTTTGTTTCCACTTTCTTTACAGTGTAATAAATAGTGTCTGATTCACAAAAATATGGAAAGAAATGAAACTGGAGAAAGGGAAAAAAAGTGAAAGGAAGATTGTAGGGACAGAATCATCTCAAAAACTTTTTAATCCCACTGATATTATTTCTTTCCATGTGTTTGTCTAGCCTGACTCTGCAGTCTTCCTATGCTGAAGATTTCCACCACCTTCTAAGTCTGTTCCAGTCCTTCATTATTTTTGCTGTTTGAAGTTTTTATAATGTCTGTATTGCAATCCAAGTCAATTATTTCTTTTTTATTCTTCTATGTATGTTGAAAACTCATGTTTGTACAACAGCTCACACAGCTGAAGACAGTTACCATGTCTCCTCTCTGTCCTGTAGGAAGCTTGTTATAGAAGGGACATCATGAAGTGGCAAACACAGATACCAAGGAGGAAAACTGGTTTTAAAAGGTAAAAATATGCTAAAAAAAGAAAAAAATTCACAGTGGTCTTTAATAACAGTGAAAATAATCTGAAATATTTATTGGTTCTACTGCTACACTAAAATGTTAAAAATCTAGGGTTTTAAGACAGCTGAATAATATAGATAATTCCTAAGCCTTTACAGTTGCAAAGAGGTGGCATAGTTATCCTTGTAAATGAGGAATAATATTTTTAAAGAATGTGTAAAGTGACAGACTAATACAGGAGACAATGAATTCAGGCTCATAGCATTATTTGAGAATCATTCCTTCTGTGGCTAAATCCAGAATAAAAACTGGTCCACAAACCATTCAGATTCTATTTTTACTGACCATTAAAATACTAGGTTTATTTATTTATTTTTTATTAATTTAATATTTTAATCCATAACCCTATTATTATGACAGACACTTGGAACTTTGAGGCCAGACTCACATTAATCCCATACAAGTATAATTCTAGACTTACAATGGGGAAGGTAAAAGTAAAAACTGTGTTCTTAATACAATCATACAATATCATATAATGTGCTGGAAGGATTCCTTTACAGAAATAGTATCCAAACATTTACAAATGCATGATAAACTGATATAATAAAACCACAGATTTTCAGTTTTAAGGTAATAACACCAGCAAAACAAGAAGAAATATTTTTGTAATAGAAATATAGTCAACTTGACCTTGGTGTTTCATCTTCACAGCTTAATTTAGACTAGAAATTAATTCAGATGGAACAATCTTCTTATAGTTTACACGAAGAGAAAAATATAATGATTCTGAACTTCTAGTTCCTCAGATGTATTTTGGTGCTGAAATGCTGAATTTCCCAGCTTGTGCTGGTTTGTTCCCAGTGCAGTCTGACACTGAGAATTGCTAGAAGGATTCCTTTAATTGGAGTCCCTTGGGTCCCAGCCTGTTCTACTGCAGTGCAGCACTGCTCCTATTCAACTCAGACCTTTTTCACAGCAGAACTTGCATTAGGAACAAAACCTCACAGGCTACAAGAATAAACCTCTCAGAAGTTTGCAATCACATTGTAACAGAGATGGGAGAAGAAAAAGGGGGGAAAGTGATTGAATTTACTGTCAAGAGGTAGCTGAATACTGCTCCATTTGAAACAATAGGAATTATTCTTATTTACCATTAGATGGCATACATACAGTAGAAAATACATGATTAAACAGAATTCCAGTGTACTAGGTGAAAGGTTAATACTTCTGTAGTATAATAGATACACACTAAAGTCTCCTAATAATACTTGTTTCCACTCAAAGTAGTTATGTCTAAAGAATCTCAGGCTCACTAAACTGAATACCGTTAGATGACAGGCCAAATAAGTCAGTGCTGCTAAAAGTTCTGTGGCTGTTAACTCTGCAGCACTTCTGTGTTTCCAGCTCCTGCAGCCTTCTTTCACATTTTCCCAGTTAAGCAAGGATTAGCCATTACTTTAAGTTTTGTAACAGACTTACAATATTCTCCATCCCTTTCTAGTTGATATCTGAGAAGAGGAATCACAAAAACTAAATTTATGCATCAGTAGCCCACAACAAATAAATTAATACCTAATGAAAAAGAAATGCCAGAAATTCTCCCACTGAGAGTGCTGTTCTAGATTTATAAGTACTCTAAGACAATCAGTCACACCAGTGTAATAGTTACTGTGACAAGGTGACCTACTAAACACGAGGAAGACACTGCTCTAAACTGAATAGGGACTTGACATGCATTTTGTGGTCATCATGTTGTAAGATGTACACTGCCATGGTTTATGTTATGAGACATTCCTCCTGGCTGGGGCAGGAAGGAGGGAATACTGCTCAAGGCTGCAGTGGAGAAGAAGACATGATACTGGCAGGGCTTGGTAGCATCACCCTTTCTGCTCTGAAAGCCTTCGTGCCAGGTGTATTTGCCTGGTGTGCCATGCAGCTGTTCTTGGCTTATTTGGCTGAGAAATGGTCAGTGTTGTGCATCAGACGTATGAAACACTTGGTTATGAAGTAGGAAGGGGGAGAAGATTAATGTACAGCTAAAGATTTCTTTCTTAAATATATGAACACACAATTTAAGTCAGGAGGAGACCTAGTTTAGATACAAACTTAATAGTGGCAACTTGTTTACATAAAAGGCTCCCACTGAATTTGTGGAGGATCTGTGAGTGCACCGAAAGAATTTTTGGAGGATAAAAATAGATATATTCTCTCTCATGACCTTATTCTCTCCTGTGTCTTAGCTGGTTGTCAGGTCATCCTGACTCATCAGATGTCTTAGTAGCAGATATCTGATGCACAAAATGTCAGGATGTTTTAAAGTTGTCTCTAAATGGAACTGTTTCTTCCCTTACTTGTGCTGGAATGGAATATGTTGAAAGTTGAGGCAGTATCTCAGCACATTCTCACAGAGATGCATACAGCAAACTAGATGACTTAGAGGAAATGGCTAGGGTGATATCTTGCATAGTGCCAAGTTTTAGTACAGCTTTATTTAGTCCAAAGAAGCTCTTTCAATTAAGGGTACTGTGGATCTGAGAAATAAACATTTTCTCTAACAGCCTAACAATGATACAGTGAAACACATTCTGGGCAGACAAAAGCCTAAAGTAGTCTGGAATTAAAATGTAGGTGTATTAGGGAAGAATAGATGCCACACTGACCAATATGTTTTGTTGCTTGGTTTGGAGAGTTATTTTTCTAAATCTACCATCATCTTGCTTGATTTCTGTCACCCAAATGAAGATGTTATTACAAACAACTTTGTGTGCATTTTTGAGGTCTAGCACCTGAACTTCCAGATTCTAATCTGAAAAACAGGTAAGTGCAGCAGGTGTTGCACTTTTTAAGTAATGGAATTAAGGGAATCCCTCTAAGTGTGGGACTACTGGAAAACAGAGGTTGTGGAGGTCTTCAGTGAATAGGAAGACTAGAAATATTTCTTGATTTTTATCAAGTCATGTTGCTAGGAAAACTTATTGAAATAATGTAGTTTAAATTAAAGCAGTATCAAAGCACCTTATAGATTCACCACTGACATATAATTAATCAGTAAGCAATGAATAGTGTCCAACAGAAAGTGGCTCTGCCTGATCCAGGCTTAGGCTGAGATGCTGGGGGCAGCTTGCGCCAGTGTCAATCCAAGTTTTGACTGCTGCTGATTCTGGTAAAAGGTCTCTATCCTCCATTACAAATGTTCAAACTTTGATGCTTCTTTTCAAGTTGACTCCTTCTGTTTTTCAAAAATATTTGTAATTCTCTTCTCTTTAATCTGATTTGTTTGGAGGGAAATGCTATTGCAGAGTTTTGAGCATTTGAGCCACTTGCTTTGGATATTCTCCATGCCTTAACCAAGTGCTGATGTCCAGGCTGTTTGCCAAAGGTCAGCTCTGCATTCGCTCATCAAAAAGTTTCTAGCTAGTAGATAATTACGACGTCTTTTAACTAAATATTGTGATCAGTGCTCCTTTCAGAGTTACCTTGGACTTGTTGTAGACATATGTAGCATTCAGGACAGATGAAGGTCTTGCCAGTCTTGTCAAATTTGATAAAAGCAGGAATCAAACATTCATGGTATATTTTTAACAATTTCTCACATAGACAATCATGTTACTACTTACATCACTGCATGTGTTTATATTAAACCAAGTGGAAACTGGAATTTCCATCTCCTAGGAAATATTTGCAGTTCTTAAAGCAAAACAAAAAAAAATCCCAGTTGAGAGCAAAAGGTTGGAAATATACCTTCCTTTTCTTTATTCTTTTTCAGGAGCCATAGAGAGAATGATTGCTTTTTGGGAAAGAGTGAAGAGAAGAGGTGACATTTATGTATTGTGTCTTATCAGGTCCCATTGTGGCAGCACACTGCTTTAGGGCTTGTGCGACTAAGATATGAGGAAACGAACAGTCCTCGCTCTCTGGAAAGATCTTGGGAGTCTGTGCTGTGTAAGAATACTGACTAAATCACAAGAGCACATTTGGTAAGCTGCTAAAATGTGGGGGAGCTGCATTGATTTTTTTGTGTCATAAATTGAATTTCTGATGCAGGAGGAAAATGTCAGTGTTCATGAGTTTTCCTGTTTGACTGAGTTTGAACCATAATCCTTACTATGTTTATCTCTGTTTAGTTATAAATTCTATTTTCTTGAAGGGAGTGGAGTTAGAGACAATCAAGAGTAGTGCAAACATAGTACAAAAATTTATATTAGAAACTGGATGAGAATAATTTTTTGTTAAAACCACTTTCTCTGCTCCAGTTTTCCAAACCTGGAGATGCATTTTCTTTCATTGCCTCTATAATACAATGTCTGTCTTTATGAGTAAGATTTTCAAGGTTGAATTTATCCAGGTCTTCCTTTTGTTATGCCTTTGTCAGCAAGGCTGAGGAGTCCCTCTTTTTGTCACAGTTTTGGTTTTTTTCTTCGAATTTAAAAGATCTCCACAGAGTAATCACTTTCAATCTTTTCTTCTCTGATAACTCCTGAAATCCTTCCTTAGAGATCTTGTTTTTCAGTGCTTGATCCTTTCTGCATGAGTGTCTTTTTTTCTGAACTCTTTCCAGCTGATTGTACAGCTTTTTGAAATGAGGATTCAAGGCTGAGCAACACAAATTTCTGCACTCTGTAATTTACTTTCTATATCTTTAAGAGTGTCAATTGCTGTTCGGTTGGTTTTCTTCTTTCTTATCAGAACAGTGCTCTGGAAATTCATGTTGAAGTTAAAAAAAAGCTTTGACATGTACCAATTTAAAATTTAAATAAATTTTTATCTCTTGAATTTGTTTTAACAGATGATCTTGAAATACTTTCACTTCCTATAGGATAAAAATCCTGTTTACTTTTTCAAGGCCATTGTTCTATTAGATGGGCACCAATAGCTCCCCCTATAAAAATGAAATCTCTTTTCTGCTTTTTAAGAGTAAGTAGGAAAATACCATTTCATCTTAAGTAATATAATCATAGGAAAATAAAACATATATTGATGAAGAAATATTCACTGAGTTGAAAAAGAAAGAGGAGGGTGGGACTTGTGACAGAGGGTAACAGAAATAGGGTACTTGTGTTTTTTGTTACGAAAATAACAATGGATTTTGCAATAAGAAGTGGATTTTACAATAAAAAGTGGATTTTACAGTAGAAAGTGTCTAGACTATAGTCTGGGCCACAGAGGACAAGGTGAAGTGCTGACCTTGCTGCTGGCAGCACACATCTTCAGTAACTGAGAGCAAAGAAGACAAGCAAGTGCCTTCTCAGAGCAGACACTTGTCCTAGGAAATGAGATGATGACAAATAATGCTCTGTGTGGATGTTTGCCAGAAGAATCCTTACATTAATACATAATGTGGTCTTACTGAACACTTTAGATATGATCGTCCTCTAATCTTGACCAGCCTTGCTGATAGAGCCGAGAGCCGAGTGCAGCACGTGGAACACTCTGCATGCAAAGACAGGGTGGGGTGGTGAGAAATGCACTGGACCTGACCCAGCACCTCCACCTGTTTGAGAGGCCCCTCAGAGGGCTTGCAGGGGGCCCTGCCATTGCTGAGAGCAGGTGTGAGTGTAGGCTGGAAGATCCTGCTGGATTCTCTCTTGTTTAAGCACCAAGAGAAATGTCAGAAACAGATAAGCTTTGAAGTGTGGCAGTGACCCAGCCTGCTTCTCTATGAAAACTAACGAAATAACTTAGATAGATTTCTCCTCTCAGGATGGTGAGTCTGAAGGAGATGGAAAAAGCATGGCTGGCAAATCCCTTGATCCTCCCGCCTTGTAGCTTGTCAGTCAAAGTCTCTGTTCCGCCCCTTTCCCCTCAGAGTTATTTTTAATATTCATAAGGTCACTTTAATATTCAGCAAGTGCTGGAAAGTTCTGTTGTTCTTTTATGTTGATTGGTTAATTCAAATATATTCCTCCTCTGTTCAGAACTTATTGGATACCTGTCACTTCTCATCATTCTCTGATTTGTGGACTCCTGGTCTCTCCCCCCTTTGTAACCGCCCCTGTTCGTTCCCCTTTAAAATACTGTGGCACCGGTCCATGAAGTCCTTTCTCATAGCCCGCATCTTCTGACAATAAAACCTCGGGTGCTGCTACGAGGGAGTCCGCTCCCGCGTCTCTGTTCCCGGCTTCGCTCCTTTAATATCGGCCACATCTGCCTCATCGGCTGCGGAGCTGACAGCTAGGCAAAAGGGATAGATAGAGAGCTGCGTCCCTGCAGCAGGTCTATCCGGCCAAGCGCAGTTCGTTGCCCGCAGGCTCCCGGGCAGCCTGAGAGGTCAGCGATACTGAAGGAGCAACATATTAGGGCAAGCAAATTCCAAAAAAATTAGGAAATAGGACATGTTCCAGTGGCTCAAGCAGGAACTGGTGGTAGAGCTGCTTGAGCTCTATTTGTGACTTAGCTATCCAGCTTTATGACAGTGTGTGTCCCTTAAGTTTATTAGTGCTTGTGTTATGTAATATATGGCCATATCTGACCTCAGAGGTTTGCTTCAGAGACTCACTTGCGTTTCAATAGAATTTGGTGGTTCTCAGGGGAAAAACGTTGGAAATTATTCATTATTAAGCTATTGGATGTCCAAACTAACTTATTTTCTTGTGACATTTCTGCTAAAAGTTGTTTGTGGTTTTTATAATGTGTACTAAGGGATTCAAGCATTTTAAATCTTTTTAATTCTGAGGTGTTGTAGGTAGCTTAGGGCAAAAAAAATTTGACAAATATAAGTGATGTAAGACCATTGTGATCACTGTTTTCATTGCATACCATCTAAGTGATTATTAGGTACAGAATTAGGAAGGAGGCAATAAGGGCTTGCCATAAAAAAATCTTTACAATTTATTATGGCTTGTGATAAATAAGGGAATAATAAATGTTGGCTCTCATCAACAATCAATCATGTAGTATGTATAAATAAAACTTTACATGCATGAATACAACATTTATAAGTGAATATGTAACAATAATAAATGATAACATAGAAATAGTGTTAAGATAGAAAATAGTAGAAACAAGGTTAAGGGGGGGTGTAACTCGAAAATAATTATAACATGGTAGGGAAATGTAGTAATTACATGGTAATAAATGTCATCTAAGCTGACACAGCACAGCACCACAACACCAGAGATCAAGACATCTTAAGGAAGACAAAGAAAATAAACCACATGCATTCCAGAAAGCTGCTATCTTATCGGAAAGTCACACCTCCCCGATCAATCGCCAGCTACAAATTTTAGGATGTGTCTGAGGAGGCGCCGGCCTCCAACTCCCAAGAATTTCCAGAACTAAGAGGGGGCAAAAGATCAAGGAAAGGAGGGTGAGTGAAGTGTAGATTAGCCCCTGAGCTTTATGAATATGTAACAGTAGAGAAGATACTTAAGTTGATTGTAAAGTGAATAGAATTTGCGCCTCTGGCAGGATTGCCAAGCGCCCAGCACTGTGTTTGCCTTTGTCCTACTAATAGATATTCAATATTTCATAGCTAAAATGTCTGCTCGTGATTTCATCTATAACAGGCTACTGGTTTCAAGTTTCTTTTTCTTTGCCTTTGCTATGAAACATTGAAAAGAAAAATGCTAAATATTCAGTTTTCTCACTGGTAGTTCTGTCAGGAGAATCAACAAAAAAATGCAAACCTAAAATCCAAGTTCCAGCTAGTGAGCCAGGGAGCAGAGGTGCACAGCTAGCAGGAGAGGCTTTGAGGGTAGGCAAGGAAAGGTCCAGCTACTGGAACTAGGACTAGAAACAAAAAGATTCGTGAGGAATAGGAGTGGCTGGTGAAGAAAGGCTCACTGCAAGACCAGTGGCAGCTTAAATCAGATCTTGCTGCCCAGCAGGATTTACTAATTGTGGTGAATGTGATACGGCTGCAGAAAAGGGAAAGTAGCTGGTGTGTTTGCATCCAATGGTGGCATCCTGTGATTTCAAAGTAACAGAGCTGTACTTTAGGGATCAGTTATTGCATGCTGCCCTGTTACATGTAATCCTCTTCCCCCTTCTTTTAGTAAATCTACTGTTTTTAAGGCATGTTTTAAAACATTAAGTTTTAAAATTCATAGTTGCCTTGGAAAGAACTAGCTCACAGAGTACCAGAAAGATTATATAATTTTCCAAAGATTCTGGACCAAATGAAGGTGTGTTAGTAGTGATGCTTTTAAACGTTAACTCAGCCTTGGATGCTGTTTACAGGTTACTTCAGAAGGACTTCAACACTTAAGGTCTATTACTATACATGTAAGAAAAACATGAGGGACAGAGAAAAATAAAATATTCAGTTTCTCAAACCACTGAAACTGTCAATTGTGACTAGAGGCTTAATATAAATTTGAAAAGCAAAGAGAATACAGTAAAATCACTAAATTAAAGAATATTTAAATGTGAAGTATTGCTAAGCTAATGACATTCCCCTTTAAGCATCCATCAGTGAAAAAAATGGTGTATTTTTTGCATTAGTGATGACCTTTGACACCTTTTAGAGAACAAATGGCTGAAGAGTAGAGAAGAGTAAAAAATAATCTGTTCCAAAGAAGAGAACAAGTCTAGCCTTTAAGACAGAATTCTACCCCTGACCAGAAAAGTGCCAAAACAAATGGTACAACCTGTCTGTGCACAGCTAAAGAATAATATGGTTATAAAAAACCAAAATTTTTCAGTAAAGCAGTCTCATTTACTCCCTGACTGATTAGTTAGTCCAGCAGGTAGAGGAAAATGAGGGGTTGAGATTTATTTTGGTTTCAGTAGTACTGCTGACATGATCCTGCACATGTAAAATAGGAAGACATGTTTGCGTGAAATTAGTGTAGAGTAGGTAAAGAGCTGTTTGAAAACCTATGCAGTTATCCTTAGCTTTTTGTCTAATATGGGAGGAGAAATGAAATAAGGACTTCGATGGATCTATTACCTGCTGAGATTTTACTTAATTATGACTGTTACATGAATGACATAATAGGAAATGTTCTTTAAAATGCCAATATAATGCAGGTTAAAATTAGAGGAGAGAGATACAAGTTAAGATTTCAAAATTTTGTGAAAATTTGATAAAGGGTTTGTAGTATATAAGATGAAATTCAATAAAGAGCAATGCAGAATAATTACTTTGTAGGACAAAAATAATGAACAAATACAAAATGGGCAATAACCAGCTAATGATCTGTGCTGCAGAAACTGAACTGAAACTTGAGATCTGAGCTCACAGCTGCTAGTTAATGCAGTGTTCTCCCAAAAAGGCAAATACCTTGCTGGGATGTGTCAGTAAGACATCCAGCATCCAGTTGCACCTCATCCAGCAGATAATTCTGCCACTAAACAAATGCAGTCTCAGCTGACACCTCCAGATCTGGGCTCCAGAGAGGAGAGCAACAAAAACAGAAATAAAATGACACATGAAGAGAGGTTAACATAGTGAGAACAGTGTAGGGGGATAGAAGATGGGGTGATTAAAAAACAAAAACCCTTCAAAATCTTCAGAGGACTTTGAATATTAAAGTTACTAATTACTTAATTAACTAATAACTAGCTTCAGTGTTCTTCACATTCATTGGAGTAGGAAAAGTAACTGGCTTATATTTATCAGCACTAAAGGTAAAAAGGAGAGAAGAAAGTGGGTAAGAGCAGGAGCTGTGAAACAGTGAGGAGGCTGCCCAGAGCTGGTCATCCATGAGCAAAGGTCTGAGGTGGTGTGACCCAGCTGCAAGCTGTCTGGATCACTTCCAGCAATTCCAGGCTGGGAACCATGGTCAGGGAGAAAAGGGGGTGGTGATTGTGATGGAAACAACTGTCAGGAAAGAACAAAAACCAAGTGTCATATACAGTCAGGAACATGTCACAGAAACATCTAGGCCTGATATTCACAAAGGGGTTTGATCACCCACACCCGAAACATGCTCTGTGATCTGTTCAAGGTACAGTTGATGCCTCAGGGCATTTTCAAGGGGATGTAAAGTACATTTCTGCCGATGCTGCTGCAATGCTTGCTGCAGCATTAACATGCTTTGCAGGGGGATCCTGGGTGTGGTGCATTCTAGACAATCTACTTTCATCATTACCTCTAACAAGAGATTTAATTTTTTTTAACAGATGGAGTGCAAATCGAATTGGAATGCCAGATCCTTTTCTGCCTCCTGGCCAGTAGGGCTGAAATTCCTCCTTATGTCTGGGAAAAGTGGGAAACCTGGCTGACTGCCAGCCTGCAGATTAGGGCTGCTGAGATGCTGTCAGCAGCAGTCTTGATGGTAAATATTCATGAGCCAAATTGTGCCAATATTCATGTTTGGTGTATTGCATATTCAATGTTATTATCTATGCCACTTTGTAAAGGTCATCCTGGCATCTAAAGTCAACAGGAATGACTGATTCACTGTAAAAGATCCCCATTCTCTTAGAAAGTGTGAGACCACCATTTTTGAGTGGTCTATGTGGACCACTTGTAAACACTTCTGTTTCTATTATCAGGTGACAGTCCCAACATATAGAGTAGCTTTAATTTAGCAAGAACAGCTGTTAGTCCTGCCCAGCCTTTCTTGATTCTTGCTATGCCTTATTTGACTTCGAGACCACACAATACTGCATCTAGAATCTCATAATTTCACTCCCTTGTACAATGGAGTTTTATCTGCAATGCAACGCAGCAAAGGTGGCTTTCCAGTTTTTGAATACTGAACACACTTTATTAAAAAAAATTAAAACTCACTCTACTTAGCTTTACTTAATGAACTTATTATTTTGGGATGGAGCAGGGAAGTCCCACATTAATTTTCAGCAATAGAAAGGTATTGCTGTGGGTGAATTTCTGTCAGAGCTAAGGAAATTATTTTTTCAGCCACAAGAATTCAGTGCTGCAATGTCATAAGAGCATGTAGTTATTATTCTGAATGCTATGCAGACTGTAACATAAGACAGAAAAAAGTGTTCACAAGGAACATATTGAATTATAATAAATCTATCTCGTCTGGAGACAATGATGATCTGGCACATTTTGTCAAGTGGCAGTCACATAGGATGCTGTGCACTGCATACATATTACTGCATTAGCAATAGGCAGAGAGAGGATAGCACCAACAGGGAAAGTGCTCACACAGATAGGTTGATCATTTGTATTCCAGAGCTCAGCAAGTGCTCAATTCACTGATCCAAACCAAACATGTTGAAGTCAAGGCCTTTTTCTATAACATGTTTGATATACAGCTGAGCAGTAACTGAATCAAAACAGCATCTCACTATTGCTGTCTGCTGCCATACTGGGTGGTGAAAGCAAGTGAAGCTTTTCCTGGCACTGGGGGTATGTTGTATGCAAATGGACCATCTCAGTGGTAAATCTTTAATGTGGCAGACAGAACATTAATTGCATAGCTCCCCAGGATCATGTTGCATGCCCAGTTTCCTTAAATTAAATTATTACAATGATTCTTCTCTTGATGGAGAATTCCAGGCGTTGCAGTCCTACTGTGTGCCGTAAAATAACTCTTCTGCTGTTCAGCTTCAAGTCCTGCCTAAAACCTGGGGCAAATGCCATTCATATTCACAGTGTGTATCTAACTGAGACAACCCAGTGTGTTTGCTACTATCCATATTAATATTCTGAAATACAAACTAATCAGTAATGGGATATAATATGTCTACATTTGCAACATCTCCTTTCTATAGGATACTAATTCTTCTTATGAAAATGAAAAAGCTGCTTATTCAAATCTTTAAACAAGTGAATGCCTGAAGTGTTCTCCCCCTATGTGGCAGTGGGCTAGGGGGAAATCCCCTAGCTGCCACGTTTTAACCCTGTCAATCATAGATTCAGCTCCACCTCTGTTACTATTCAACAGTTGCCAGAAACTTCTGCTGTTCTGTAACGTTCATAGGTTAATGCAAATATGTTCCGTCCTTGCCCAAGACTCATTGGAAAGCTGTCACTGCATGTCAATTTGTGATTTGATAAGGACCCTGGACCAACCTTATCACCACCTCCTTTCCCTTCTCTATAAAACCCTGTGTAAAGACCCCATCGGGGTCTCTCTGATCGCCTGTATCCTGAAAAAGAAAAACATCATTAAAAGTCTGGGTAACCGATCAAGGGTCCATTCTCTCTTCTCTGCTCCTACCGGCTTTTATCAACACCAGGTTCACTGCTCTCACCACAAGGCACAACCTAGGTACAGAGATAAGCAAGATAAGATAAGGCTGCGGTTATCGCAGCCGCAGCCAGAAGCTTATCTCACCAAGGCGCTGGATAAAGGTAGGCATTGCAGAACCTAAGGAGCCCTGCCAGAACCCCAAAGAAGTGTTACCCCTACATGTTATAAAACCAGTTGCTGCCATATACATGATGAAGGATCAGCACTTTGCCATTTGAGTCAGTACTGCATTGAGGCCATACAAACACAAACAGATGTGCACACACAAGTACTCACATGCTTTGGTCTGGCAGCCTGCACTGAGACAACCTTCCTTTTTATTGTCTGCCCATCATTTAGTACGAGCTTAGTTTTTGCCATGAGCAGGGTACAGCAATTCACCAGAGTCAGGGGTTAACAGCATGGCAATGAAATCCATTATTTTCTCTGAATATTTTTGCCTCTTTTAATCTACCCCCATTGCCACAGATAGGTGAAAATCTCTAAGAAAGAAACTCCTTTTAAAAGCTGCTCAAATTTCTATGTATATGTAGCAGTCACTTTTACTCTCCTAGGGAGTGTTCTAATGTAGTCCTTTGCATTGGAATGAAGATGCATTATTTTAGACAGATTAGTTCCATTTGCAAAATGAAAAAGAAAGCTCAATCCTTTTTAAAAAGAAAATCTCAGCACCTCCTCAGATAGATTTCATTTGACAGTCTTAATACCTTGGCCTTGCTCCCATGGTTCCTTATTACAGTATACTTTTATCCCTCAAGAGAATTGGTCCTCTTGAAAACATAGCCAGTGGAAAAGAAAAGCAGACAATAAAGGGGACATATTTAATAAAAAGCTAGACTGAAGAAAATGTGGTTAAAAGTGGGGAAAGATGAGGATTGTACAGAAAAGATAGCTTATTTACCAAACTAAGATTATTTTTAGGTTCCAGTGAATTCCTTCTTACACTCCTTCAACAATACACATGAGGAGGTGCAAGACTGTCCACAGCAACAAGTAAGCAAGGAAGCCATGTCCTTCTGACAAAAATGTCTGCCCTCTGTGACCAGAGTTTTGTCCAAGACAAGCAGAAATTGGACTCAAGAGGTGAAAAAACTTATTTTAATGGTTTAGTTAAAAATTTACACAAACCAACAGGTCTAGACATAAAAGGAACAGAGTTCATAGAGCCAAGAAAGCCTAAATCAAAATGGAAAGTATTCCCTCATCCCATGTCTGTGAGCTGAGCACAACATAAAGAAGAAAATACATCTAGTAAATGTTCATGTCAGCTTGACTTAGTTAACCTAGACATTTGAAAGCACAGAAGTGCCTTTAGCTACACAATGACCTGTCTGCTAGATTTGGACTTGTAATATTGAACACAGTCAATCTATGTTTAGGTTGAACTTCTACAACTAAAGTAAGGGACAACTGGTACTTTTTGTGCAAAACTACCTGCTTATAACGTGCCTGATACTCAGCTCAGCAGGTTTTCATTTGTCCTGATCATATAAAAGAAAATGTCTGTTTGCTTGACCAAATAAAGCTCCTTCTTGAAATAGGATGTGACAGTATGCAAGCCAACTGTTAATCTTACACCCATTAAAGAAAATTTATGGCTTAAATTGTCCCCTGCATTTATGCCCTGCACTACTAAATCTTGTCCAGACTTTTTTCAGTTAACTTCCACTGGAAATGATTCTAAAGTATATAAAGATTGTGACAAATTATTTCTGCAGAGAAACAGATTACCTAGAAAAGACATGGACCTGTTGAAGCAGGTCCAGACAAGGGCCATGGAGATAAAAAGGGGTTTTCCGGTCTGGAGAAGGAAAGGTTTCATTGACACTTCATAAAAAGGATGAGGACTTACAAGAAAGATGGAGGCAAACAGTTTAGCAGGGCCTGTTGTGATAGAATAGGGGGTAATGGTTTTAAACCAAAGAATGGTGGATTTAAGTTAGATATAAGGAAGAAGTTTTTTTGTAATGAGGCAATTTTTATAATAGTAGACACTGAAACAGAGATGTGTTAGATACCCCATCCCTGGAAACATTAAGGTTAAATTGGAACAGGCTCTGAGAAACCTCACTTGCCGGGGGTTGTACTAGATGCCCTTTAGAGGTCCTTTCCAATCCAGGCTATTCTATGATTCTATGATTTATGTGTTTTTGTATCTCTGATTCATGTACTTGTGTTCTTAGGCAGGGGGAATCTCTGAAATGGCCTTTGAAGTGATACAAAAAGAGATGTTTTGGAGGCACCAGTATTTAGATGTCAGCCAATTCCCACTGCTGCCCATACTCCTAGAAATAAGAGGAAAGAGAAGGAAGTGTATTAACTTCCAAAGACACTTATTCATCCCCCAGGCTTCCCTTGTGGAGGTGCTGCTTCTTGGCCCTTCTAATGCAGTGCTGTGCCTAAAGGCATTTGTTATAAAAAGCGACAATGTGTACAACACTGCAGTAGTTTTTAAGACTGCACAACATCAGCTTGAAGAGGTTTCTTTGTAACATATTTAATGGCTGATTATGTAAATAGAACAAAGTTCTTTTTTTTTTTTGGTTACATGAGTATGTAATCTTTAAATGTTTACAATCCAAACAACTTGAAAATGTTGGCTTTTTTCCACTTTTAAAGGTTATACATCCCAGTAATCTCTACAAATACCAAACTGCAATAACATGTATTTAAACTTCAGATGTCTCTGGCAAAACGTTCTGGTTTTAATCATACCCTGGAAAATGTAAATGTAGTTTCAGAGGTGACAAATGGCTTATGGAAAGCCAGGTTCTGCCTCCTTCACTCCTACAAGTTTGGGCTTAGAAAAAATCATTCTATTTAAGGAAAAACCCTTCATAAGTGAATAAAAGTGGTAGGAAGACTTTCCCTGTTGGCAGATGGCATTTTGATAGCTCTATATATGGCTCTAGATATCCCTCTCCCTGGAGACAAGAGCTATAATTTCATTACAGTGTTCTGAAAAATGGCACAGACACATTGCAGGGTCTATAGAACCTCCAAATGCAGCAGTGATACTTATACCAGCTCTTCCGTTTCCTCAGACTTTATGTGAAATATAGACTTTGTTGGTTGGAAAAATTGACAATCCCCGTTAGTATCTGATCAAATTGCTGAAATGACAGGATTTGACCCTCGGTACCTGCTTGGCCCCCAGTCATCAATGTGTGTGATTTCTGAAACTGCATATCCTGATCCCAAATCTCTGTCTCTCTGAATAACTACACGTGCAAACGGAGGCTGGGGAGATGGGAAGGAACCACATTAACATAAATTATTTCCTATTGCCTCTGTAGGTCCCCTCAGTTCTTCCATATCTGTTCAAGCTGTGCATGGTTTTTATTTACCAGTATAGTGGTAAATATAAGTATGAAATAGTGGGTAACAAACTGACCCCCACTCAATGGTTATTGGACAGTTTCTCTTCCCCTCTACATTGATCACTTCTCCTTAAAGGCAAGATAGTGTAAATCAGAAGTGAGAACAGAAGACATTGATCACTCCACAAAACTTAATTCTTATTTTTTCACATGGATGCAGAGGGAAATGATCAATGATCAAAATATTTGGTCTTAAAATTTACAGAAGTAGAATCACGTCTGTCATGGTTTCACCCTGGCCAAGTGCCACACACCCATGGCAGCCGCTCACTCGTTCTCTCCCTTACCACAGCTGGGCAGAGGAGGGAAGGAGAGGGGGGAAAAGAGCACAAGGGTCCATGAGTTGAGATAAGGAACCGGGAGAAAATGCTCCCAGGACAAAGCAGGCTCAAGGTGCAAAGTGAAACTTACTAGTACCAGAGTTAGAAGGAGGAGATGAGAAGTAAACATAAACCTTTAAAAGACACCGTTCTTTTCCCTCTCCACCCCTCCCTCCCTCCCAACAACAGTGTGAGGGGGGCAGGGTGTGGGGGTTCAGGTCAGTCCATCTCCAGGATCTTCTTCCCCTGCTTAGCGAGAGGAGTTTTTTTCCTCTGCTTTTGCCATGGGGTCCCTCCCACAAGAGACAGTTCTCTGTGAACTTCTATGGTGTGGGTTTACTCATCCACGGGATGCAGTCCTCCAAGGACAAACTACTCCAGCATGGAAGCAAGGGGCTCCTTTCTCTCCAACTGGGTCTCCCACCTGGGCTGCAGTTTCCTCCGACATCCACCCACTCCAGCGTGGTCACCTCCTCCACAAACTGCGGGACTTTTATCTCAGTCTCTGTCTCTCACTGGGCTGCGACTGCTACGGCTTCTTCGGGCATCCATGGCTACTGTGGCTTCTGGCATCTCCCCACTCCAACGTTGGCACCTCACCCACAGACTGCAGGTGGATCTCTGTGCATCCCCTGTGGATCCCATGGACTGCAGGGGAGACACCCCGCCTCACCATGGGCTCACCATGGCCTGCAGAGGAATCGCAGCTCCAGCGCCTGGAGCACCTCCTCCCCTCCTTCTCCACTGACTTTGGTGCCTCCATGTTGTTTTCCCTCACATGTTCTCACATCCTCCTCCTTCTCTAACTAAAGGCAGCTGCGTGCACACTTAGTTTTGATTTTTCCTTAAATATGTCATCACAGAGGCGTAACCAACCTTTCTAATTGGCCCAAACATGGCCAGTGGCATGTCCAACATCTTCAGAGCCATCAGAGATTGGCTCTGCTGGAAATGGTGAAGAATTCCAGAAGGTTCTCACAGGAGCCATCTTTATGGCTCCCTCCCCACTAAAACCACAACGATATCTCATCTGCCTTCAATATGTATTGATCTGCTTATTGAGAGTGACTGGTTCTATCCTTTTCACTAAATAACATCACTGGCTATTTGGTAGATATGGAAGAAAAACAGATGCTTAGGAAACAAAATATAAGGCATTTTAAATTCTAGGCTTTCTTTCATAATTATATTTTCCTTCAAACTCTGTTTTTAAAGCTTGGGTGTAATTCCTGTTTCAATAAGCAAGTATAAATACAATTATGTCTATGTATTAGGGTAAACCAAGACAACTCATTGTTTTTTCACAGAGCAGGAGTTAATTTCAGAACTTTAAAAATAGGACAGGAAAATATTGATCACCACTTTGGTTTTTTAATTAATATTGTTTTTTAAAAGTAAATCTGATGGTCCAGTCCTCTGTAAAGCATCTGAAATATGAATTCAGTTTATTAGAAGAAGGTTAAAGCATTTTTATCTCATATATTTAATATATTTATGAAATATTTATTAATTTTATGTTATATATATTTATGTATTTCATAAATTTCTTATGAGTTTCTAAAGTACAGGAAAGTGTCAAGCATGCTTTCTGCTACAGAAAAATGCACAGCAGTTTCAAAAATGTGTATGTACCATATAAAATATTAATTTTTAAAACTGGTAAAGAAGTATTTGGACTTACTCTAATCTACAAATATTTTACATCAGGAAAATTTATGAAGACAGACTAAATCTTGTCAGTTTATATATTCTATCAATTTGCTTTAGGTGAGGATAAAACCTCTGTATAAGGCTATCAGAAATTATTTGTAGATGGTTGCTAATGTCTTAATGATGGTCTCTGCAGACTGAGACTCCAGGCATCTGTTACTTTTTGCCATACTGACAGCCATCCTGATCAACAGATTTGAAAACTCAGAAAATTGCACAGCTTTGAGAAAACAGTGATAGACCTAAATTTTGTGAAATGGTCTGTGTGAAAGTGGAACATTTAGCCTGAACACTCTGTCAAAACCCAACAAAAATAGAAAAAAAACCTTGCAAAAATAGTCCCCTCTTTTACTGAACCCTATTAACATTTCATTAAAAATGGACTTGGTAGAATCTTAGTCAAACTGTCCGCAACTGTTCCCCTATCATCCAAATCAAGATTAAATCTTGACTGAAGAATCAGACCTATGCCCAAGTATAATTCTACTGCGCAGCAAGTGGCACCTTCAAGGCTCCTGTTTCTATCCCCCAGTCCTGAAGCTGGGACAAAGCACAGATTTCTCAACTGTAATCTTAGTTTCAGGGGAGTGCACAATGTATGCTAGAGGGCTCAGGGAAACAAACAGAGCATAATAGGTCCTTTGTTCTGGTGTAGCTGTGTACGATTTGCAGAGAGTTGTTTAATTCTGACTGATTTTCTCTTGATATCATGTTTGCATGTTTTTAACCCTTGCTATGCTAGTGAACTTTTAAATTTGTAATGGACAGTATTTTACTAAAGTTGAATGCTTATTCTGAATTTTTCAAGTTATTGCATGCCAACTTTCAGATGGATTTCTTTTGTTAACTCTCCCAAATGCATAAATACTGTCTAACAGTTCCCTTTGCTAGACTACTGACTTAGTACTGACTGACTGACCATTTTTTCTTCATCTTAAACAGTAAGATTTTTATTTTTGTGTCCTTTTGCCATCCCAATGGAAAATATTTTCAGAGCAAAAATCTTTTTTGACCTGTCTCTTATAAAACACATGATTACTTGTGGACTCTGAAGATCAGCGTTTGTGGAGTATTGTTACTTTCTACAAAATCTGCCCTGACTAGTCCTAGCAGCACAAGTGCCTTTATGATGTATGTAGGATACAAAACACAAACAGACAAAGACACAAAATATCGCTGACTGCACAGGCTGCCTGGGAGCCTGCGGGCAACGAACTGCGCTTGGCCGGATAGACCTGCTGCAGGGACGCAGCTCTCTATCTATCCCTTTTGCCTAGCTGTCAGCTCCGCAGCCGATGAGGCAGATGTGGCCGATATTAAAGGAGCGAAGGCGGGAACAGAGAAGCGGGAGCGAACCCCCTCGTAGCAGCACCCGAGGTTTTATTGTCAGAAGATGCGGGCTATGAGAAAGGACTTCATGGACCGGTGCCACAGTATTTTAAAGGGGAACGAAAAGGGGCGGTTACAAAGGGGGGAGGGACCAGGAGTCCACAAATCAGAGAATGATGAGAAGTGACAGGTATCCAATAAGTTCTGAACAGAGGAGGAATATATTTGAATTAACCAATCAACATAAAAGAACAACAGAACTTTCCAGCACTTGCTGAATATTAAAATGACCTTATGAATATTAAAAATAACTCTGAGGGGAAAGGGGCGGAACAGAGACTTTGACTGACAAGCTACAAGGCGGGAGGATCAGGGGATTTGCCAGCCATGCTTTCTCCATCTCCTTCAGACTCACTATCCTGAGAGGAGAAATCTATCCAAGTTACTTCGTTCGTTTTCATAGAGAAGGCAGGCTGGGTCACTGCCACAACAAAATGCAAAATACAGAAATTAATATAACATATAAAATAATATATATACATATATGTATATATAGTATATATGTATGTATATATGCAATTCTTTTTCTGAAATGCCAAGCATTTGTGTATCTTCTTGTTTTAAAACAAAGATGATTCAAGCCAGGCAACTTTTTCTTGTTTGTACTTTACTCAGTCAATTCCCTAGAGAAATGAGTGATTCTATGTTGAGCTCTGTCCACTGGCCATGTGGTATCATTTGTTCTGTGTTAATTTCTACACTCTCTTTAATTTCTAATCTTATCACCTTATAGATACCCACTACTTAACAGGACTTTTTAATACACATGCAATGTCTTATCACTGTTCATTTTTGAGGTTTAGTGTCATTTTAGTCCAAGGAGCTGACTCAGGGATTCTCATTCCATAGTATTTTATTTGCTCCCATGAAGAACATCTCTATCATTGCTAACAGTGCTGTGCTAGTTGTGTTCAAATATGTTTGTGTTGTTATATTGAAATTGCCTTTTCTCAGACAGAATTAATAGTTCCCATGTGATTTATTTTGAAGAAGAAAGAAATTGTTAAACTTCTAAATGGTTATATTCACTTCAGTGTTTGCCAGTCTGGTGTGTTCATTATCCCTACCATGCTTGCCCACTAAATGTGTCCCACAAAATAAGCTCTTGCACCAATTTAGGTGGAGACACACTCTTTATTGTTGATAATAAAAACTGACTCATTTGACATTGTCAATTTTAGAATACGCTTGGCTTCCTAATCTAATAGGATTCTGCTTATTTTTGTAGACAGTGTAAATTTCTTAGAACTATAGTTTTGATGCACGCAAATAAACTTTTAGTATTGATGAGTCATGACATAGGGGAAGAATTTTTTTTCATGGTGTATTTCTTAGATCATTAAATTATGTAAAAAACCCTATAACCTAACAGAAAAAAAAAAGTGTAAAATGTCTAAAATTTCAGGTCAGAGTTCAAACTAGAAATCAAATTTCCCTTTTATTTATTTTTTTAAAGTGAGAATAACTAGATATCAAACATAACTTCCAGAGGGTAGGCTAAATCTCAGGCAGACTAAATCTGGGCAACAATCTAGGTACATGCAAGAATCATGGTGTGAAAGCAGTAAATGAGATTAGACTGAATGACCATTGTGATCCCTTTTGAACTCACCTACTGTGAAAAAGAAAATTACCCTCTCTGATTTTCTTGCGGCAATTTGGTCTGTCACATACTGTATGTTATCTTGAGACAAATAAAACCACAGGAAGAAAAATTGGAAGGCAATATTTGGACTAGAAAATTCAACATACGTTAAAATATTAATATACAGTTATATGCCGGCCTGTACAACATATGTCAAATCTTCTAGGATCCAGACACCTGAACTTGAACACAGAATTTTTTAGAAATAAAGCTCAAAGTTCTTTTAGATAATCCAATAAAAAGGACAAAACTCCCAAACTAAATCTGATGCTTGGTCTTCTCTTTGCCCTGATGGGAACAAAATGTGCTGTACATATCCACATTCTTTTGAAGTACCAAAACTGTGCAGGCTTTATGAAGCCATTAGAGTGGACAATATTTTTGTACATGGAAACTCATCTATAATTGCTCCATCTCCATTAATAATCTTTCCACCAGCATGACTGGATTCCACACAAAACACCATTGTGCAGCAGGCCTTTAGAAATGTACATGCGTAGAACTACAATCACTGTTCAATGTTTTTTAATGAACTACAGCAGTCTTGTACAGGAATTTCTTCAGCTAAGGTTATCTCAGAATTGAAGAGTGAGGAGAGACTCTATATTTCATAGAATCCTAGAATCACTTAGGTTAGAAAAGACCTTTATGTTTAGAGATTCCAGCTGCAAACCTAACATTGCCAAGTTGACCACTAAACCATGTCCCCATGAGCCACAACTACATATTTTTTTACATAACTCCGGGGTGGAGACTCAAGACTGGGAGAGATGTGGAATAAAAATTGTAACCCAAATGATTATATAAACCATATTTCTAAAGGAATGATTTCAGGAAATATAATTGTAGTTTAATAATGTCTATATGACTTCAGTCAACTGATGATTTGAGTTGACTGTTACTTTTTTGTCTAAAATAGATGAATCTTTAGCAATAAATAAATCTTTTTTTTTTTTGTCAGTTATATTCCAGAATTGCAAGTCATGTAGAGTAGCAAAGTGACTCAATTACCTTTCAGTATGTTCTGTTTAAAATCCATACCTGTCTACGTACAATTTTGCAGACTTAGATTTCTCTATGTTTGTCATTATTGAATATTCTGTGGAAAAAAGCCTTTCAACTGTAGGAAAGCTCCAAGATGGAATTTACAACAGACTAGGATATATTTAGTATCATGCACTAAAACTTCTGAAGACTGAAAAAAGCTCTTCATATTTATTATTATCACCACACAGTATAAATCACTAAGAAATGTTATAATGATTAGATCTATAAGGCTACAAAATGTTGAGATGATTACTGTGAGGTAAAAAAATCAATAATATGCAGTTGTAACGGTAGTTTTTCTGGCTCTTGTACTAATTGCCTTCATAGAGCTCCAGAGTCTATTTCATGAGAACTTTAGCAAGCAAAAGCATCAGAAATTGCATCCATAAAAAGAAACAAAATGAAAGGATGCTTCATGTAGTCTCCTACATGTAATTACATTTTGATGGCCCTGATTCATGTACTTGAGATCATTGTACTTCTAGTGGATTTATTTTGTTGTTGTTCATAGATTGCCAATGAACAGAAACTGAACAAATACTGAAGGTTACTATATTGTGTGAGGATTTTGTAAAGGGATGTCTCTAATGGAAATACTGGGCTGTTTTTAACTAGGCAAACAGCTAAGCAGTATAATCAATCCAAATGCCCAAACCTGCTGGGCAATAAAGCAAGATCCCACAATAGATCCAAAAGAGTTTTCATATTTCCGGTGTCTTAGCTGGAAACCTAGCCAAGTAACATAGAAAAGCAATTATACCTTTTTTTATTAAAACCTCCATAATATTTCATGTTGTACTGGATTTTATTAAAAAAAACCCCATCTACTCATAGAGCTTCAATGCTTATAGATCAGTGGAGTTTTAAATCAGAAGGTTAATGTCTCTACAGGTGACAGTGGGTCCAGCGGCACACTGAGTAGGTGCCCAACTGCATGCAAAGTATGTGCAGCTGATGGACACATGTAGTTCACAACAACAGCATAGAATGAAATTTTCTTCATTTTACTATGAAGACACTGTAAATATCTTTTGTGAAGTAGAACAAAAATAGCCAAGGACTAAACATTTTTTCAGCTACTATCTCATATCAGTAATGTAGAAATTAATTGAGTTGGTTTTGTTATACTGCAAAAAGTACTGACCCAGTGAACTGTCAGCAAATAACTGTTGATATAAACCTTCACCTCTTGGAGGCAATTTCTGTTTCTTATAAAATATTGCTGTTGAAGCCTCACTGTCACTGTCACCTACTAAACCCCAAATGCCAGACTGTACTCTGTTCTGTGACGCTGTGTCGTGAGGTATCTAGTTCAGGATAACTCTCTGTACAGAGCACATGAACACCTGACCTGACCCAGATTTCTTGACTATGCTAACAGAAGTTACTATTTTGCGTCCTTCAGCACCAGCTTGTGTCTTGGGAGAGGTCATTCATTCTGACTCTCCAGCCTCTAGGAGGCATCTTCTGTAGAGCCATTCTGTAGAGGTCATTCATTCTGACACATGAATTTTATAGGGAACTTCTTTACCTCCTGGGATAAGGATCTTGAGTAGTTTACAGACCAACAGCCCAACAACCTGTTTTGAAGTTGCTTAAGCTGATCTACTGATATATTCTGAATAAAGCAGGACATAAGTTGTTTTTTAGCTCTGAGTTTGTGTCCTATCTCACACTGGTGAGACTTTCCTGCTTCCCAAACACAATTATGACAGATCTTTAGGAATAGTTTCTGATGTGTACAGCACATCCGAACAGTGTTCAGATGTAATCTGAAAGAGCAGTAGTTTGCATGAGTCAAGTTTGGGTAAGGGACCATGCTGAAATTTAACCAGTGTGGACGTTTGTGAGCTTGGGACTATTTAGTAGCATGTGGGAGGCAGGGCAGTCCACCCTGGGGAGACAGTGCTAAGCTCACGCCCCTTGATAAGGGAAAAGAACTCTCCTTCCCAAGATTCCTTGCAATCCTCCATGTTTTCGGGATTCTCGGGCCTACAGCTCCCAGAGGACATTGCGCTTTCGCTGTGTCCCCTGGGATGGGTCACCCTTGGTCACGAGGGCCCCTAAGGTTTTAAAAAGGCACCGCATGTGTCCATCAGTGTCTTTCTCCACATGGCAGTTACCGACAAGCAATAATAAACATCTATGAAGCTTTGCCAAGGAAGACCCTTTTTTGCTATCGCCAGTAGGCTATATCTAAGGTCGCCAGGAGACCACGGGGATGGGGAAGGGATAAGCTGGGAGCGATGTGGGTGGCAGAAGCTGTAAGGTAGCATTAGGACCCTGCGACTGCTACACGGAGCCTCTGCTGCTAGACAGCGACGGACACCGTAAGATCAAGAACATGGGAATTCGAAACACTCCAGGACCACGTGTGCAAGCTCTGTCTCGCCCCACCGTGGGAGCCCCGGCCCCTGCAGCCCCCACAACACCCCCACCTTTGCAGGAGACCATCAAAACTCTCAGATCAAAGATATAAGCCAACCGATATAGTAGCATATAGCCACAAGTGCCTATGCTCAGTTCTGCTGCTATTTAAATAGATCTCTGAATGGGCACCTATGTGGTCCTGCTCCCAAAGTGCTTAAATAATGAGAATATGAGCATAGCCCCAGAGACCTCAGCTGGACAAAGCCTCTATGTATTGGGCCCCAAGCAACTTTTTCTATGCAAAGCATGTCTCACCACAGTGAGTCAAGAGGATTAGCTTGTTCTCCTTGGGTGGTGGAGCAAAGAGAAACTTTAACCTCAAAAAAACAATTTGGCGATGAGAGACTCTTGTGTCAGCAAAACCAAGAGAAAAACAAAACTTCATTATCCTCGATGGCATTAATGCAGCTATTACAGTGAGGGCAGACCAATAAATTTCATTTCAACTTTGCCCCTCTTAGTTAGCACAGACCTGAAAGTCAGAACAAATTAACAGTCTCTCAATGCAAGGACCAAGGCAAAATAAAATAAATTAAAAATGTAGACTTTCTATATTTGCTTTATAAAATGTGCCAGTAAAGGCACTGGAATTCTAAGAAGGTTCCCTCAGTCAAAAATATGTTAGTTCTGGTTCCTGGTCTCCAAGGGCATCCTGTCACCTGGCCAAATGGGGCAATTGACTTGGGGACAGGGAAGCTGTTGATAATGTTTGCACAGTAATGCTAGCTATAAAAGTGTAGAAGGCACAGAATGATTTCTTCAGGGTGCTGAACCAGGCAGGGGTCATCCAAGAATCCTCTGGATGGTGTCCTGTAGCCTATTGTGCTTCTTAATCATAGAGTAAATTAATCAATGATTCCATTGTCTAATTACTTCAAGATAATTAGAAACAATTAAAGTTATATATACAGTCATATCCTTCTTTAGCTTACTTATTTCAATGATTAACATATCTTTAGCCATTTGTTAAGCAGTTGAAAGAAACCAACAACGTAAGGAAAAGTGGCTCATTTTGGCCACTATAATGAAACTCCTTAGTAGCATAAATGGAGAAAGATAACAAATCTAGTGTGAGGGTCTCTTTTTCTGCCCTTTTCCAATAGATCATCGGTCAGCTGGTCTTCTGTTTATGTTGTTTTCAAGCTGATCTATACAGGGAACAAGTATATGTATTTGGGTATGTCTACTCTAATAGAGTCTTAAAGAAAGAAGCTGTAGCTCACAGGAGCTTATAAACTAAAAATCAGTGCTGATGGGAACAGAGCAGAGATGATGTGGACAACAGTGAAGACAGAAATCAGATGTGAGAACTTCAATTACAGACATCCCTACCTTGCGCTGTGTGTTCTATTATCTCTTTAGCTCTTCCTGGCACCAAAGGTGGTGTTTGCAGGAGAGTAATAGAAACAGAAGTGGCAGCAGGTGGTGTGCTCCTCAGGGCATGTGTTGGAAATTGCCTAAATGAAGCTCTGGGTGTTCTGTTGAGTAGCAACAGCTCCGGGGTTTGAAGTGAGGTGGACAACAAGTTGAAGATTGTGAGTCTAAAAAATTTAGTTCTACTTATGAATGGCAAATTAGCAGTATCCAGAAAACCAAACCAAACCTGATAAAACTCAAAGACTGTGTTTGGGAAGAATTTTCTTTGCCTTGCTTGGTCCCACACTTTAGCATTTTGCACTAAATTGGAGTGACAAAACAACCAATTTGTGATATTTAAATTGCTTTATTTGCTTTCTCCTTGTTTTGTTTGCTTTTTCTTTTTTGTCTTTGGACTAGTTTTTACCTAACTATTTCTATAAGCTGAGCTAGCAGATGTTAAATATGCAGGAAGGAAATTCACCATTGGAACCTGCAGGTACTCCCTCCTTAGGAAATAAAACAACACAGCATCATTCTTGGAAGACAACTACTCCTCTATAATATAGATTACAATTTAGTATGCAAAGCCTGCTTTTTTTCTTATTGATCTATAGTGAATTAAATACCAGACTCAAAGCCAGGCTTGGGGCCTGTTCTGAAAGTAGGCTGATTTTTCTTGTAAGTCAATGCTGTAGCTAGGAATCTTCTAGAGAAAGCCAGCTTTTACTTTAAATGGTTATAGATGACATCTCCTTAGAAAATCAGGAGGATGTGCATTCTCAAGAAAGAACATTTCAATTTGCTGAATTTACAAGCACTTTATACAAAATAGAAATTTTAAAACTAAAGTCTATATTAACAAGTAGTATGGACTAGTAGGAGCAGATGTGCAGAATGAAGTAGTGATGAAGAACTATTTTACAAATATCAATATCATGCTTTTTCTTAACTTCAGGCTCACTGTAATCTGCACCATTGAACCAAATGCCCACTGGTGACACTCGGTTTGATCCTGGATCACATGTTTCGGGTTAATGTCATCCAGAGAATTCAAGCTCAAGCTCTCAGACCTCTGATATGTGACCCATGTCCAGGTGACTGTCAGAAGTGCACTCCTTGCCTGAACTAAAACACTCCTGTTGATGAGTCCTAAGCTAACTTTTAGGTTAGGTTAACCTGACCTAGGTTACCAGCTGCAGAACCCAAAACAGTTCAGATTACAGTATCAGAGCCTGGAATACTCTGTTTATTTACTTTTTAGAAGCTGTATTTGAGATAATAAAAGACGGTAATTCTGTCATCTGCAACTTGATTTTTTTTCCCCTCTTCCCTTATAATGACTTTATGGGGCACATACTATTTACTTATGTGGAACCACAAATGACAAATGTTCTTTGCAGATGGTTTTTATGCAAGAAAAGGACTATGTAAATGAATAGATTTTCTCAGATATGATTCTTCTACATTTTAGGTGTGCTATACTGATTTTTGTGTAAGTGTAAGGTTGTGATTAAAATTACCTAGTCAAAGATATTTTAAATTTTACAATTAAAACAAAATTAAAAAGTAATTTGAACTTGGACTAGCATTTAAACAAATTTAGAAAAGAAAAATTCAGAGGCAAGGCCTTAAAATACTTTGAAAACCTTATTTCTTGTCCTGGATTAGCAAGAGTTCATAGCAGCTTGTCTGCACCTGCAAATAACAGGGATGGTCCTTTAAATAGGGGAATGGAGAATGCTTTTTGCAGGTGTCTTCCAGCTCTGCTTGCTTGAGTTTAGCTGCATAGGGTTCTTTTGAAAACTTCACATTCAGTGTTTACTATAATAAGATTAATGAGCTTTGAAGAAGTTGTATCACTGATAATTTTTTAGGGTCTTGAATATCCACTTCCAATTTGTATAGGGGTTCATGCTTGATCTTTAATTCCACTAGACATGCAGGCAATATAGGTTTTTGCAATACTCACCAAAACCAAGCAACCAGAATGACACAAATGTAATATGACAAATTATTCTGATTTTCATGGAGATAAGTATTTTGGTATTGATCTCTCCACAATGCCCAGGCAGTGGACTTAGGTTGATGTGTGTGTAAGCCATAATCACACAGATTTCACAAAGCATTATATGTGGCCCATATGGACACCATGTGAATGTTTTTTGTGGTCATACAATGATCACCTACCATAAGATAACTTTCAATTAGTTTCCTCTGGAGTACATGAAATGTTGACAAAGGGAACAGCATGTGCTGAACATTAATTGGCACCAGACAAACTCATTATTCTCTTAAAGATATTGTTCATCAATAGGGAACCATCTGCATTGTATTTACATAAGTAACTACTGGTTTCTCTTTTAATACCATGCTGGATCTTTGACAAAATAGCAAGATGTTCCTAATACAACCACTTTGATTATATATTCAGTTGAACAAACCAGGCAGTAATGATGTACGACTGTGAGTTAATTTTCTGATGGTCAAATGAGTTCCTGTCAGAAATAGTATGGGAAAAAATGTAGTAAAACATAAGAATGTTTGCTTTGGTGAAGTGAGAAGTCCTTCTAGGTCAAAAACCTGTCCCTAGTTGTGACAACTAATATATATTTAAGTAAAGAACATAAGACAAAGGCAGTCCCTTTTCCAGCTTTTGATACTTGAAAGCTTAGAGGTTTCTTTAAAAAAGGGTGGGATCTATGACACCATATTTGATAGTCCAAGATATTGTTTTGCCTACAGATGCTTTTTGACATGAATGGGAACCTAGTCTTTTGATGTTTTCAGTTTTCTAGAAAATTTCTTTTACTTTGCATAATTATCTCCAACTTCAGCTATATCCACTCCTGTATTATTTTTGAGCAAAATGCCCTTGTGCTTTGTCTTATGAATCTTGTAGTGTAAACTTGAAAAATGCTTGTTCAAATATTGTCTGGTCGAATACAGTCCTATCATTCCCTCTGTTGCTGGATCCAAAGGTCACCCCCAACTCACTCCACCCTTATCTAGATAACTTATGAAGGGTTCCACTCTTTTCCTCATGCAGGTGAATCTTTGCCTGCTCTTCTCTGGCATCAGAAACCCATCTACTTAACTCAACAGCTACTCTCAGTTTAGAATTGTAGGTGAGGATATCTCAGCTACAATTAGTATAGTTTGATAGCAGAGAGTTCTTCCTGGTATGTGTGCGTAATTTTGTTTTCATCTAGAAATTATAAGATCCCTTAAAAGTAAATTTTAAAATGTAACCTACTATTTCTGAATTTTTGTAATTGATTGAGAGTGAGAAAAGAATTTATCACCCCATTTCTGAGAATAGGAAATGCCTCTTTTTTACTGGGTTTATTGTGGAAAATTTCTATTTTAACTTCATGCCAGACATGGTAAAAATCATACAGGAGGGTCATGTTGGCATTTATTGACATCCTAGTTCATTAGACAGTTGGAAGAAAATTCTTACTAATGAAAAATTACTCCACAATTGGCTAACACCTTTTGTTTTTCTCAAAGAAATTATATATGACATCTAATGTTCAATTCTATTGATTAGTTAAAACTTTTCTAGAGTTCACTTTACTGTTAAAAAAAAAGTGTAAACCCTGTATAGTTCATTGGTTCCTGTCAATTTTTACAAAATATCATGATGATTCCTGAGGGGAAAAAATGTCTGAAGACCCTTTCAAGTTCTTTGCTTTTATTGTCCTGGTGCTCAAAAAACTATTCATAAAATTTTTTTTGAGAAGGAGCGGTAGAGAGAAGTGAAAAATCCTTGTCAGTCTGCATTACTTACTGTGACTGTACAGTGCTAGTGAAACAAATTAGATACTGACAAATACTACAGATACAATGATGAGCCACATGGCAGAACTCACACTGAAAAAGCATATCTTAATTAGCAATGGGGGTACACCAACTACACTTGATGGGCTTGGCATGTTTACATTTGCCTACTTTTAAAAGGGGTGTTTTTTCATTTAGTACTAATGACTTCGTTGTGAGTGAAACCTTTTCCTCCTGTTTAACACCATTTGGGTCAGACGTCTTATGTGGTTCACACTGCAGCTGCACAATGAACTTTGCTGAACTAAAGAAAGAGAAGTAGGCATAGGAAGCAGAGGTTCAGTTGTTTACAGTGCCATATTACTAAGTTTTATTATGATGGGGAAACTACAGCTTTGCAGTAGTTCCACATTTCACTGTTCCTCTCTGATACCTGAGTTTCTAAGCAAAATAACACCTGTGGCACAGCATTTCCACAGAGCTTAACAGGAAAAGTAGTTTAACACTATTTCACTTAAATTTGGTATGCCAATACAAAGTAACTAGCACAACACTTTTCAGGTATACCCTTTTGAAACCAAATAAATGCAAGGTGATCTTGGGAGCTGTGTTTTGGTCTTACACACATGTACCTTAGAGTCATGACACGATGTTAATACAACGCTGTATCTTATCTCTGGTCTTAGTACAGACATCACGGAAAGAAGTATTTTGTCCTAGACTTGAAGGAACAATGACAACGTTCTTTAATTAGGTCATAACTTTGTCAGTATAACTCCCCCGTGCATCACCTCCCAGTGTTGCTTAGAATATAGGTCTTTGTTTCTGTCTTGCACATTTCCATCTCCTAGCAGGTGGGGGGGTGGGCAGCTGTCATTCTTCAGCACTGCAAACACAATTTCAGTTCCTTATTTTGACCTCTAAACTCTTCCTATCTATAGAGGTTAAGAGGTGAGAAAAAAAGAGGTCATTATTTCATTTTCCTATGCGAAGTGAGAAGTGTTGCTGCATACTGTTATCTTTGCCTGAATATGAATGAGCTGTTGGAGAGAATTGCTGCTTTAACCCAGACTTACCTGGTTTAATGCATGTAATTAAATAATAAATACAGCTTGTTAATGAGAATCAAACTACTACAAAAATGCAGGTTTTTCTTACTCAGGATGAATTACAGATGGTGATTTGACAGGAGTGCTGATGATAAAAGTTTTTTGCAAAATTTTTAATGGAGTCTAAGAATCAGAACATTCAAGGCTTAAAATTATCCTTATAAATTTCTTCTCCTGTACAACTGCTTTTCAGAAAAATTGAGTGCAAGTCAAGATGTCTAATCCTAGAGAAATTTAAGGGTTCGATTCCTTCTTAAATGAGACAAGAACACAAACATCTGGTTTAGAGTTTGAAGAGGATTTTCATTTTTCTTACTGCAACAAATTAGAGTAAATGATCTTCAAAAGGCTCATTGTTGGAATACACAAATATTTTTGTGGCTATACCTACTCTCACTTTTGAAATTTTTTTACTAGTGCATGTATTTCTATGCATGAAAAGGAAATATAGGGTGGACATTGTGAAACATTTATTTGTGGGAGAGAAGAAAATTTAATTTACTTATGCAATTTGAATCTGAGGGACAGAAGTCTTGAAGATCTTTTGCAGACAAGGAGGATGGTGTGATGCTATCTGCTTTTGGTGGTGGTCATGAGAAGCTGTGTCGCTCGCTGACTTTTGTATTTATGTCACAAAGCACAACTGGGTTGTATTAAAATATAATTTTAGTTTGCTACATGCTTCTATATAAATGATGAGTTTTTGTAATGTCTCTTTTTTCCTTGAAACACAGAAAAAGAGTATAAAGCCATAAAGTAGAGAAATTGATCAAAATGTTACATTCTGATCCTGTTGTGTTAAATTTTGTCCTAGAGTTCATGTAAACTCTGTTATCAATCAACTGAGTTTGAAGAACATAACAGTATTTTTTAAAAGGAATTTTTTTTCTACAGCCACTATAATTACTGAAGAATATAAATTCAGACTTGATAAATTATTCCCTATTTATAATATTCAGTGAGGAAACAGTGTGGAAAAGTAGGCCCAGGTGCCCAAAGCCCCATCCACATGTCCTTGAAGTCTTTCAGGGATGGGGCATCCACAGCTTCTCTGGGCAATCTGTTCCACTGCCTCACCACCTTCAAAACACTGAGCTTCCTCGTAATACTTAAACCTACTCTCTTTTAGTTTGAATCCATTCCCCTTTGTCCGGTCACTAATGGCATTTGTAAAAAAAACCCTTTCCATCTTTCTTGTAGCCCAGAATCATCCTGAGTATCGGCTATGAAGGTGTTTTTATGAACAGATTATGACATTAGGATGTGTGTGTACAAGATGTTCACAGATTAATTTTATCAATCACAGAACAGTGTAGTAGGAAGACAGCTGAGGCACCACTAATTTTGCATTCAAGCTCAAAGGTTATACTGGAGAACATCAATGGCCTGAGAAATTCTCACTGATAGCTTTCAAACATGCCTGATGTTTATTTATCAACAGTGGTATTTTAACAAACAGCTCAGAAAAGTATGTGCTGCCCTTGCTGCTTGCATATGAACTCCTGCGCTGGCTAAACTGATTCTTTATCAGGAAGCAAGGGCACACTGCTGTCTTCTAATCCTGCTGACACGTCAAAGCAAGCCTGGTGTGTCGTTCCTGAGAGCAGAGAAACAGGAGAAGGAGTTTTACCATACCGCTTCTACTTCCAAGGATGTATATTTGTGTTAACTGCCTTCTTCTCTCTTCTCCTACAAGGTAGAATAACGGAGTTTATTCTACACAGGGAAGAACTTGCATACCTCACTCCAAATCTGTTCTGGATTTAAATAATAATTTTTAAAAAGTCAACAAAAATGTGCTTTCATTTCATTAGCTTTTCCCCATTACTTGTAGTTCTGTAGAAAGCTCAGAAGCAAAGAGAAATCCCAGTGCCTGCACCTATTGGTTACATATCACAGTGAAGGTCTAGATGCAGCACTGCTCTGCTACCCTGGCAGAGCTCTTGTGGATTCTGCAATGTGAAAAATAAGGCCACTGACACTCTTTCAAACTCTTTAAGTACCGCTGTCCTAAATTTTTTCCATAGGCTATATTTTCCTGTTGCTATTTGCAAGAGGCCAGAGAGCAGTCTTTTATCATGCACAGGCTGTCTTCTTCTTCCTGAAACTTGGGAGCTGTAAAGTCTTGAAATTAAGAGCATTTCATCTGTGCAGCATTAGTAGGACTGGAGATTAAAGATCTTAAGCACAGTTTGAGCAGCATGTCTTCTACACCTGACACTTTAGGAGAGAAATGAGAATAACACAAGTTAGGCCTGATGCCCCAAAACCTTTG